>CAJNJA010010729.1:0-14038 GCA_905231915.1 Symbiodinium necroappetens | reverse complement strand
TGAAGAAGTGTGGAATTGTCAATTCAGTTCGTGGTGTCTTGAGAAGCTGGGTTTGGCTTCGAGAGTGCGAACTGCAGTCATGCCGTTTTTGATGGATCAAGGGAAGGCTACGATGTAAAGCCCTTGAGCCTGTTGTGATCGAAGCTAGAGCTTACGCTTCCAACCGAGGTGTATAGAAAGCTAAGACCGCACATAGCTTTAGCTGTACGGATGCGAACGCATGTCCGCGGCAAGCTGTGAAGCTGTGTGATGCTTTGTGTTGGAAAAAACTTCCGAAATTCGTGAGAGCGCAGCCCATGGTCGCTTGCTTTTCTGTGAGCCTCCTGTAAGAGGTGCGAGCGTTCTTGACTAACCCTAAACCTTAAACCCTAAACCCTAGACCCTAAACCGTAACTTCTACGAGTTCCGCCCAGGATACTTGGCCGGCCAGCTGATCGGCTGTGACCTGCTCTGGACTCTCGCGAGCTTGCAGCTGGCAGTGCTGTTTCATGGAAGCGAGCGGTTCAGGGCTTAGGGTTTAAGTACAACTTGTTTATCTGGGGCGGTTTAAGTACAACTTTTATATGGGGCTTAGGGTTTAAGTACAACTTCTATATGGGGCGGTTTATGTACAACTGTTATATGGGGCTTAGGGTTTAAGCACAACTTCTAAATGGGGCTTAGGGTTTAAGTACAACTTTTATATGGGGCTGAGGGTTTAAGGTTTAGGGGGCTGTTTCATGGAAGCACCATGTTACTATCGGGTTCCTATACTCTAGTTCAAATGTCTACTCCTTAATTAAGGGACCTTTGTAGAATTTTGAAGGTATATTGCTTAACTAACAGGCTTGGAGTCTCTGGGTTCATGGAAGCGACTTCGAATACCTAGAACTTTGGAGTTTGGGGTTTGGTCGGACCTTGATGCAGAGTTTAGGTTTTTTTTTTGTAGAGCTGCAACTTAAGGGTGTAGGGTATGGAAGCGACCACCGAGAACTTGACCGGCTCAACGGCTTTAGGGCTTTGTAGTGTAGAAGATTGAGGGTTCAGGGTTTGGTGGAAACCTAACCCCTAAACCCTAAATCCCAAACCCCCAAACACCTAAACCCCTAAACCCCAAAACACCTAAACCCCAAAACCCCAAAACCGTTAAACCCCTATAAACCCCTAACCCCGTAGCCCCCTAAACCCCTAAGCCCCTAAACCCCTAAACCCCTAACCCCCAAAACCCCTAAACCCCCAAACCCGTAAACCCCTAAAAACCTTAAAAGCCACCTAAACCCTAAAGCCCTGAACCCCCAAACCCTAAACCCATAAACCCCAAAACCCCCTAAACCCCTAAAGCCCTAAACCCAAAACCCCTAAACCCCTCCTATAACCGAAAAGACCTACCTTTTTAAGGAACTCTCTCTCTCTCTATATATATATATATAGAAACCATAGTAAGGAACCCTAAAAAGGTAGATCTTTTAGGTTACCAGCAAACCCCTAAACCCTTAAAGCCCCAAAACCCCTAAACCCCAAAACCCCTAAAGCCCCTAAACTTCTCTCCAAGGCTGGCCTAGGAGCCTTATAGAAGGTAAAACTACCTTATAGAAGCCCTATAAACCCTAAACTCCCCACCTGTAGTTTCCTTTAAACCCTAAACCCTAAACCCTAAAACCCTAAAGCCCTAAAACCCTAAAGCCCTAAAACCCTAAAGCCCTAAAGCCCTAAAGCCCTAAACCCATGAATAAAGCCCTCCCCAAGGTTGGCCAAGCGCTTCGCCCAGCCCTGGTGGCCAGGCCTCGACTGCCTCCAGACCCTGGCCTTGGGTGCGTCCCTCGCCTCGGCTGGGAAGATCATAGGGTTTAGGATCGGGAATCTTCAAGGTTCCATTAAGGGCTCCTTTGAGGGTTTCTTTCAGTGTTCCTTTTTCGGAGGTAAGGGGCACTAAGGCCTTACGAGGCCCTTCTCGCATTGTTTTCGGGGTGTCTACCCTGCTCCCCTCTATAGTGCAGAGAGGGAGGCTCGGGGCACCCTGGAGAATGATACATTCTGATGACCTAAACCGTAAGAGGGGTTGGGTCTGCGGGATTTGTCTAGTTTGGTTTGGGGTTTAGAGACGCGGGCTTTGAACCAAAATATGGCGCCACCACTTGCAGGGCTTATGAGGGACCTGGCGGTTTCCTGTAAGGGGTTCCTCAACCAGGTTTTGGAGTGCATTGCGCGGGCTTAAGTCCTTGGGGTAGGCTCAGTCCGTTCTGCCCAGAATGCACCATGCTAGTTATATGTCGGAGTACTAGGAGTTGTAGGACTCCACATCCAAAGAAGCCCTTCTTTCGCTGAGGTTCTGCTCCGGCTTCTTCGTGCTAGGGGCCTACATCGCCTTCCAGGCGATGCCTGGGGCCAGGTGTCTAGAATTGGGTTGAAAAGAGGGTCTCGTGAGGTTCAGGGAATTAGGGTTAGTGCAAGGGAAGAGCCGACGTGGTTGCGATGTACTTGTTGCTAGGGGGCGATGCGGAGCCGGAGTTTTCAGCAGTGACCCTTTGTCTCAAACGGGGGGGACTCTGGGGAGCCAGCCGGGGTTTAGGGTTTACCCATAGGCCCCTGAGTAGTTCCTTTTTGGAATTACCTTATAGGATTCTAAATATAAACCATAAAAAGGAACTACTTAGGGGCCTATGAGTAGAGTTGTCAATGGATCCGCCATGATCTGCCCATGCGATTTTGAATCCTGCAGGTGCCGTAATACTGCGGAAGAAGCAGTCGCTGGTGCCCGACGGCCATTGTGACACCATAAAGCTTAAGGGCCTTACGGAGACATGTACGCCCCGTTAATGCTGCATGACGACCCCAAGAATATTTTTCCGTCCCCCCCTCCCCGGATTTGTTGTTTCAACCCGAGGATCAGAAGATCCTCAGCACCCTGGTGCGAACGAAGCAATCCAGCAGGTGAGCAGTGGCAGCGTGGCGGCCTCCGTTGCTTGGGCCGTCTTCGCGTTCGGCAGCTCGGTGTTTGGTGAAGTGGTTGAAGTGGCGAGGTTTCGATTGTCGGGTTTCAAGGTTCAGGATTTTTGCCAGCCAGGGTTGCGGATTTAGGAATGGGAGACTTCACTGCTGACTCGAGCCATATGGAACGTCGGCGAAGTCGTTCTGAAGGGCTTTGAGGAGACCCAAACTTGAAGGTCGAGATATGGCAACTTAATCACGACTGAATAAGCTCCCCCAAACCCTAAACCCTAAACCCTGAATGAAAGCCCTAACCCCTAAACCCCAAACCTCTAAACCCTAAACCCTAAACCCTAACCCCTAAACCCCAAACCTCTAAACCCTAAACCCTAAACCCAGCAAAGCTCCCCATGAACCTTCCGACACCGGGTTCCCGAAGCAGAGGGCACCCTTTTGCTTTGGATTCCGGGGTGTTAGGCCCGATGCCCAGGGTTTAGGGTTTGGGGTTTAGGGTCTAGGGTTTAGGGTTCAGGGTTTGGGTTTAGGGTTTAGGGTTTAGGGTTTAGGGTCTAGGGTTTAGGGTTTAGGGTTTAGGGTCTACCAAGGAATGGTCCAGCTCTTGGACTGCCTGCCTTTCAACCGGAGCAAGACAGGGGGCGAGGAGTGAAGCTCAAGAGCAGAGGGTTTCGGAAGCTTATGGAAGCCTGAGGAATTTAGAAAGGACGCCTGGTCGTTGGAGGGTTTAGGGTTTTGGGTTTAGGGTTGAGGGTTTAGGGCTTAGGGTTTTGGGTCTAGATAAGGAGCAGAGAGCATTATGCCCCCCCAGCTACTCAGTCTTTTCCTACCTGTGGGCCACCATGGTTTTACAAAACCCGAGGCCCCAACAACCAGCCAGCCCTGGGTTAGGATACCCCAAACACCCAGGGCACTGCAATAAGCCTGAATTCCTAGTAATCGGGACCTAAACTAAGGTACCTCTTAAGGGTACGTTGCAGACCGGGCAAGTCCTTGCATTTCAGGCTTCTCAACGGCATGCAAGTGCGTTTGGTTCCCAAGCTTGCGTGAGGGACAACCTGCTCGCGCCGAATGGCGCGCTAGCGGCCCCGCACGCGTACAGTCTCTCACGAGCCAGTCGCAAAATCCTCCTTGTCTCGGGTATCTCCACAGTCTTCTACACCTTGCACCTTTATATGCCCATATAGGTACATGCTAGTTGCAGCGGATATAGAAATACTGATGTAGTGTACGAGTATCGGGAACTTTTCGACATGGCTCGTTGTTTTGAAAAAGACAGCCCAAAGCACAGCCAAGACCTCTTGCATTGAGTTCAGAGGCTTGGGTCTTTTGGGTAGGTTTCTGGAAGCTGGAGTCCGCGGGAGTGCCCAACCCTAAAACCTAAAGCTTTACACCCTAAGTCAGTATTGCATTTGGAGCCATCGGGTATCGAGAATACAGGCAGGATGCAGATTGCCCCTAAGCTCTGAAGCCTAAAGCCACTAAAGCCCCTGAGCCTTCGTTGACCCTAGGCCAAAACCCCTAAACCTTAAACCGTCTAAACCCTCAACCCTTAACCCCTAAACCCTACACCCCGAAACCCTAAACCAACCCGAAACCCTCAACCCCAAACCCTAAACCCCAAACCCGAAACCCTCAACCCCAAACCCTACACCCCAAACCCGAAACCCCTAAACCCCCGAACCCCCCCACCCCCCTCTAAACCCCATCCCCCCAAACCCAGCTCGAGCATCTCAAGCTTCCAAGCTTTGCACGTCAAGAAATCTCGAAGCCACTTCGGGGGGCTCGGGCACCTGGGGTCTTCGCTCGGCGTCATGTCCGTTGTTTGGGGATTTTGGGGTGTAGGGGTTTAGGGGTGTTACGAGTTTTGTGCTGACGGTCTGAGCCCGTAGCGTCATGTCGGGTTTGTGGGGCGGCGTAAGATCTAGGGTGCAGGGCTTAGGATTTAGAGTCCTTTCGGGCGGATATTACGGGCCCGCGTCTGGGGCTGAGGGTGTCGGGTGAATCCTGAACTCAAGGACCGGCTAATGATACCCTGTTTTGAGATACCAGTAGTTATGGGCTATATAGGTACTTTGATTATGACTCTACTTGCTACGTCCGCTGACCCTGTAAGTGAGACGTTTGCGACGTGGGGGCGGGTTCGGGTTTGGGGGCAAGAGCCTCAGGCCATGTAAGGGTTCAGAGTTTAGAGGTTGGAATGAACTGCCGCAGAGAACGCAGCTATAGCATCAGCAAGAAGTGCTGCTCTAGGCACAGCAGTGGTAACCTGCAGAAGTGACCGTGTTCGTGGTAGCAAGCATCCCCAGCCGTCCCCAGCAAGCATGATCTTGAAAACGGAGATGACCACCTGGCTGATTCTGGGGATCATGATGGTGACTTTTCTTGTGGATCGCAGCATTGTGAGAATACAAACGTTCTCAACCCTAGATCCTAAACCCAAAACTAGTCTTTACTTGACTCGACGCGTTAGCCCCAGGTCCAATGCAGCCGTTCATGCAAAAAAACAACTTTTGACTCGCTGGCAGTGTAAAGGAGCTTTCCAAGCCAGCAGCTTGTATCTTGGGCACATTCGGCAAAAGATGTCCGCTCCCAGAAGCCGAAGCCAAACCCGGCCAAACCCACCCAGACCCAAACCGAAACCCACCCAAACCCAGCAGAAACCCTAACCCCGTACCTGGACCGTAGGCAGGCACCCCGGTAGCCCTAAGCCGTAAACCCTAAACCCCCTGAGAACCCATACCTTGGTCCGACGAAGGGGATCGCCCCTCACCGAGTTAGGCTTTGAGCCCAAAGCCTTCGGATTTGAAAGGAATGTAGGGTTTAGGGTTTGTGGGGGTTTAGGGTTTAGGGGTTTAGGGTTTATAGGGCTTTAGAGTTTAGGGTTCAGGGCTTCGGGTCTAGGATGGTGTCTTCCGACCGAGCACTCGATCCCGACTTGTTACTTTGTCTCAACCAAACCCAGCCCTTACGAAGCCTTCTAATAGCTTCAACCTTCTTCAACCCTAAACCCCTAAATCCCCAGACCCTCAAAAATCCCAGGCCCCAAAAGCCCTCCTCACTAAATCCCATCCCCAGACCCTTACCCTAAAACTTATAACTTATAAACCCTAAACACCCAAACCCAAAAAACCCTCGACCCTAGACCCTAAACCCTAAAACTTATAAACCCTACATCCCGGCCCGAAGCCTTCCAAGGTCATGCAACATGTCTACGTGGCTCGTCATCTCTTCCCCTTGTGGCAGCAGAGAGAAGGCTGGGTAGTTACGGGGTGTTTTGAGGTTTTAGGGCTTTTAAGGGTTTTGGGGTTTAGGGTTTAGGGGTTTGGGGGTTTGGGGTGTAGGGTGTAAGGTTTAGGGTTTAGGGTTGATGATAAAAAAAATTTGCATTACCCCACAATAAGGAACATGCCATAATTCCCATAGTCTAGGGTCCTTCAGGTAATGCAGGATTTATATCATCAGCAGTAGGAAAAAAGGGGGGTTAAGGCTTTTCGGGTTTTCGGGGTTCAGAGGTTCCTTCCTGTAAGGGGGTCCTCTAAGGGTTACTTAAGGGGGCCCGATTTTTTGGGGGGTTTCGGGCTTAGAGTTTCAGTATTAGGGTTTAGGATTCGGAGTGTTATAGGTTTACAGCAACCGCCACCCCTGAATCTAGAGGTGTTTCCCATCTTGATTCAGGCAATTTTTCAGGATTTTGGGGGGCTTTGGGCCTTGAAAGCTTCGATCGGGTTTAGGCATTCCTGTTCACCCTGGGCCCTTCGAAGATGTTTGCTTTGGGGGTTTGGGCTCTAGCATGTTGCTTCTGAACCTTTTTGTTTGGCTCTAGACGGTTTAGGCTTTCGGCTTTAAGGGTTTTGTGTGCCCCACTCTGCCACCAGGTGAGAAGTACTTTGTCATCACAGCCTCCGCAGCGGGTCTCCTGACGCAGGTGCGCCTTGGGATCTTGGATTTCTTAAGGCTCGTCCTTCCTAGGCCCGACGCTATAGATAGAGGTCGGAACAACTCAACCCTGAGGCCTAGACTCTAGTTCCCAATATACATATGCGGAGTTCTCTAAAGTAGGATCCCTTTTTAGGTCCCCAAATATAGTAAGGCACCCTTATCAAAAGGACACAAAACGGGACCCTACTTTAGAGAACTACCCATATATATATATAGAGAGAGAGAGAGAGAGAGAGAGAGACTCCATTGAAAGCTTCTTTAGTTCCCAATTGCAATACACATCTATAGTCCATTGAAAGACTAATTTAATCACTCTGATTCTCAGGGACGCTTCTTGCCGCTGGAAGGGCTCGAAAGGGGCATAGCCATGGAGTCCTAGGCACTGATTTTGGTTTCAAGGGCTTGGGGTTTGTGTTTTAGGTTTTAGGGTTTGTCAAGGGCTTGTTGTTTGGGGTTCTGGGTTTGGGTGTAGGGTTAAGGGTCTGGGGCCCTGGACCCTCAACCGCACAGCTTCTTAAAGCTTTCCATGATGATGCTGCGGTCCAGACGGAGAAATTCTACAACCCTACACCCTAAAACCCTAAACCGCCACAACGGGTTCTATACTTAGGGCTTTAGAGTTCAAGCCGAGAGGGTGAGACTAAGCCTGCAGAAGCGCTTCCACCTTAAGCACTCGAATAGGGTTCTGGGATACTATCACTATGGTAATTATTTCGGCTTGTGTATGAATTATCATAAACATTCACCGTTATGATGCGCTTTCAGAAGTCTGCAATCGCAGGTGGGCTCGCTGCCCTACAGCGTGACCAAGCATGCTGCCGTGTCGATAGCCGAGTGGTCCTGGGCTCAGGAAGTGCACAAAACCACAAGACACTTTCACAAAACCCTAAGCCCTAAACCCTGCCAGTTCTAGGCCCCTGCACGGCACGCGGATGCTCAATGAGATGTGAGTCCAGCAGCCTGTGGGTCGCTCACAAACCGTGGCGTATGCTTGGCAGCTACTGCCTCGAACATCCAAACTAATGTCACTCAGATCATGTGGGTAGTTCTCTAAATTAGGGTGCCTTCTAGGGTCCTTTTTATAAGGGTGCCGTACTATTTTGGGGACCTATACAAAAAGGGACCCTAGTGTAGAGAACTACCCATGTCGGTGTGTCTATGACACAGGCATGCCTCTGATGCCCGCAAACCCTAGATAAACCCTTGCAAGGGTTTATAAGATAAGTGAATAGGATAATGATACTTTAGAATATATAGTTGAATGAAATAAGTGAATATGATAATGATATTCTCGATTATTTTGTAATTTGATGCGTTGATGGTTTAAACAAACTTGCATGTTCTTGGTAACGGTAGCCTGGTATCTTGGAGACTGCGAGTTTGAGGTCTCGTTTCCACTCGAAAGCCTGGCAAGTCTGAAACTAACTGCAGCAGCCCTAAGCTGGGATTGTTATTTTTTAAGTTACCATAATGGGGATCTATAGTAAATATTTTGGTTTCTTTATTATGGTAGCTTAAATTAAATCCCCTAACAAGAACCCAGTAAGGCGTGCAGCCCGAAAGAGCAGCAAAAACTCAAGCCCTAAACTCTAAAAGGCCCTAAACTGCCATTGATCTCCACTACACTTGTTGGTTCAGTTTGAGATGTGTCACGCCTTTAGATCGTTTCTGCAGATCGTAAACGTCTTAGTATGGAATTACAGCAACGTCCAACGGGGACGCCTGCACCTCCAGACTGCATAATATAGAAGCCCAAATACCTACCAACACTGTTTCGGGGGTTCCTTGTTATAGTCATAGTTTAATATACCCCAACACCCTATTCTGTTATTAAGACGTGTATATTGTACCAAGCCAAGTAGGAAGAGCCGAGCGACAGAGAAGCTCGCCGGAGATTTTTGCGTGCTGGTTTCGTGGGTATTCCTCGGAAACATGCACGATCATCAGGTTCCTCTAAAAGGACCATAAGGGTGCTATAAGGGTATCATAAAGGCACCATAAGGGTCCTATAAGGGTACGTACCATATGAAGCTCTCCCCGCCCACCTTTGTTATCAGCATCTCGTCGAAAACTCACAAGTCCAACGAGCTACATTAAAATCGGGTTTGGACAGATTCATGGCTGACCTCAACCCCGAAAGCCACTCTCAGGTACCGCATCACGTACGCCGACTTCGGCATTCGGGTACACTGCTTATGCCCACAGGCGCCTTCCCCAGATTCTCGCAGGAGGACTCATTTCCCGAGTTCTCTGGCAGCATCGTGCAGGATGTACGAACTGGTGCAGGGAGCGGCCTACAGCCACCACATAGAACCAGCAAGCCTTGCCGCTCTGGTGTCAAAACCTCATCCCAGAAACTGTGGAGCACCTTAAACCCTAAACCCTAAGCTCTAAACTTTGAACCCTAAACCCTAGACCCTAAACTGGAAACCCTAAATTCCCAAACCCAAAGCAGGCAATGTGTTGCTCTTTGGATCTCCACGGCTGTGTTCCGCTTCCTCCTTTAGCTTGTATTCGCTCTGGCATCCTCTAGCATGGTAGACGTGGTTGGTGCAGCAGTTGTAGCAGCGTTCCAATACAAAAACGAGCAGTAGAAAGAGTAGGGGTGGGAGTGGGAATTGGAGCGGGAGTAGTGGAAGTAGGAGTCGTAGCAGCAGTCGCAGTAGCGGTAGTGAACAACGATGAGTAGGGGAGGAGCAGCAGCAGCAATAAGAGCAAGGATTAGGATGAGCAAGAAGCAGCAAGCAGAAAGCAGCAAGAGCAGAGTAGCAGCCGCGGTGGTAGTTGTCGTGGTGAGGGTGATGGTGTAGTAGTTGGAGCAGCAGCAACCCGTGCAAGAGCAGTTCGCTGCTGCTGCTGCTGCTGCTGCTGCTGCAATAGCAGTAATGTAGGGACCGTAATGATTGGAAGAGGGTTTGGGGTGATACTAGACTTTTATAAACAGAATTATTTTGGAGCAACAAAGTAAAAGGATAGGATTACTAACGATTCCAAGCAGCGGGAGTGCTTATGGTACTGGCACTGGGGGCGGTGGCTGTCGTAGTCGCATGCGTTGAGAAGCATTGAGTGATTCTTTCTAAAGGATTTTATTTAAGCCACCATAACAGGGATCTAGAGTAAACAATATAACCCGAAACCCTAAACCCTAAACCCCTAAACCCCTAAACCCCTAAAACCCTAAAAGCCCTAAACCCCTAAACCCCTAAACCCCTAAACCCTTAACCCTTAAATAAATCCCCTAGCAAGAACCCCAGTTGAGGGTAGCAGTCCTCCGAAAGCCACAGGCCGTTCAGACCGGCATGGTTCCGGAGGGCTCCGGCGGCGGTGTTGCAGGTACAGGGTTTAAGGGTTTAGGGTACCGGGTTTAGGGTTTAGGGGTTTAGGGGTTTAGGGTTTAGGGTTTAAGGTTTTTGGGTTTATAGGGTTTAGGCGTGTAGGGTTTAGTGGTTGGGGTCTAGGGTTTAGGGGTTTAGGGTTTAGGGTGCATGCTATTTCGGGGGCTCAGATCAGAAATACGGGTCTTGTTTTGGGGGTCGGACATGATAGTTCCCATACAGTTTTAACCAACAAGATTATACTTTACTTCCGAAACCCTGTTCCAATCACTCAGGCTCCGATTTTAGGACTGCTTCGTTACAAAGCACCCCGAAGGCTGATTTTGGTCTGTCGGAGTGCGGGATCACCTGAACCCTGAGAGCCAATTGAGCTTGAAATCTCAGGGTTTCAACTTGCACAGGAAAGGTCAATAATATAGCGGCCTGAATACATAACCGTACTATCTTGGGCTCCTTATAACAATAGTTATGGGAAAATTTTCCCCCTACCCTATTCTGAGTATTGAATGCCCGTTTTTCGGGCAGGTCTCCAGCAACATCCGGCAGTTCCGATTGCAAGTTGGGGTGTCGGACGTGCAAGGGGCTGACAGCGATGCTCTTCGTGCCCTGCACCCTATGAAGACTCAGTTTTAGGCCCTAAACTCGAAGCCTTTCTCAAGCAACAGAAGACGCGGACTGTCGAGGTGGGGACGGCGTGATCAAGCCGGAAGTCGTCGCGGACGCCAGCTTCGCCGTGTTTGATCTTTAGGGTTTACGGTTTCGGATTTGGGGGTAGTTCTTATGCACAGGGTTCAGGGTTTATGGTCATTTAGGGATTTAGGGTTTAAAAAACCCAAAAACCTGAACTAAACCAATTTAGGGATTTAGCTTGAAGCTGGGGAAGGTTTACCGGAGAAACCCCACCCTGCTTCAGCGATGCAGCTCGAGCCTCCCCAGACCAGGGGTTCTTTGAACAAAGTTCCCCGCTCGCTTCAGAAACTGCAGATATCATCTGCAGTATGAAGGTTTCACAGCATAGTATAGTATGTTATAGTATAAGGTAGAACAAAGAGACATCTGTAGTATTAAGATAGCAGAGTATAGTATAGTATGGAATAGTAATGATAGAACAAAGAGACTCTACATAATCTAAACCTTAACCCTACCCACAGGCTCCTTAGTAGTTCCTTGTTGAGGATTACCTTATAGGATTCTAAATATACACCCACAACAAGGAACTACGTAGGAGCCCATGGGTAAACACGAAGGCGGAACCAAAGCATCCTAAACCCTAAACCCTAAACCCTATACGCCCTATAAACCCTATAAACCCTATAAACCTTATAAACCCTATAAACCCCAAGCCCTATAAGCCCTAAACCCTTAACCCTAAACCCTAAACTCTAAACCCTATAAGCCCTAAGCCCTATAACCCCTAAACCCTATAAGCCCCAAACCCGAAGCCCGGAACCGAAAGCAGCGGGGCCTGGGCCAGGATGTTGTGAGGGCCATGCAGGAGGGAAAGTTCCTCGTCCTTCCCCATGCGGAGGCGGCCTAGAAGGAGGGTTTTTGTAAGGTTTAGAGGGTACAGGCTTTAGGGTTTAGGGTGTATAGTCTATAGTGACTATAGTGTATATAAGGTTTAGGGATCAGGGTGTATAGTGTATGGGGTTTAGGGTTTAGGGTGTAGAGGGTTTAGGGTTTTTGAGGCGCAGTTGCTTTCAGTTTAGGCGCAGTTTGCTTTCAATTCGTCATTCTCGGTGAGGTGATTCGAGGAACACTCTCAGACAGCGAACTCCTGCGCTCCAAAATCAAAGGCGTTGGCTGCGAGGCTGCGTTGACTTCAGAAGAGTCTAGATGCACCTACAGATCAGACCCACGCGAAGTCGATGAGGACGAAGTGCACTCGAACCTCCCCATTCGAGACGGGCCTCAAGAAACTGAACAAGCCTCAGTAGTACAGTAGGTAACCTTCAGCCGTTTTGGGGTACTGTGACCCATGTATAATCACAAAGGTACTTCTTGAGTTCTCCTAGGATACTATACCATAATACACACTTGTATGGCCGAAAGTTAGGGTACCTTATTTTGGGGTCCTTATAATGAGGATCCTACTATTTGGGGTGCTTTTTCAGGATCCCGTATTTTCGGAAATCCCCATATCTGTAAGCCAACCCCTAAATTCCTAAACCCTACCCCTAAACCCAAAACCCCCCAAAACCCCTGAACCCTAAACCTGCAGGTTCTGAAGTACTACCAGCGGAAGGCCTCAGACTACGACCGGTGGCTGGCCGGTATGGGGAGGCGAGCGGGAGATTTGGGTCTTCAGAAGGTTTCGGATTCAAGGTTTAGGGTTTAGGGGTTTAGAGTTTAGGGTTTAGGGTTTAGGGTTTAGGGTTTAGGGTTAGGGTTTAGGGTTAGGGTTTAAGGTTTAAGGTTCCGGGTTCAGTTTGGGGTTCAGGGCCGGGTTCTGGCTGGGTGTAGTTCTGCATTGGTGGGTGCATCGGGCTTCAGATTGCTTGCGGCTCAAGACCATATGAAAGTGCTTGAGGGTGCATGGCTTCGTGTTTAAGGAGCATAATGTGGAAGCTTAAACAATTATCAATATTGCTGTTAGGGTTCGTTATTAGAGATATACTATAAAGGAGCCCACACTCTATTCCAATTATTAAGGCCCCTACAGTAGCCTTCCGGATGGGATTTGTCCTAGATCCTGATCTCCACGGTTTGGAGTGTAGGGTTTAAGGTTTAGGGTTTAGGGGTTAAGGGTGTCGGGTGTAGGGTTTAGGCTTAGGGCTTAGGGTTTAGCGTCTAGGGTTTATATGTTTAAAACTATAAGTATTGAAGAGTTCTGAGAGCCTACTCCCCATCTCCACCGAAGGGCACGAGGTCCAAGGCTCACCAGGACCCTCTGGCTACCCTTCAATCGGGTCCAAGAGAGGGGTGCGTGGAGGCTTTCGGTACATCCCTCTCATTCGCCCTGAGTCCGGAACTCGAATTGAAGCTTACCTATAGTCGCCATTGTAGCTCCTTTTTGAGGTTGCTTTGGGATCTGAAGGTATGTCCATAAGCAACAACCATGGGGGAGCTCTGAAGCCGCCGGCAGAGAGGCTCCACAAGAGCTTCGGGGAATGGATGAGGAGGACCGGCCGGGTCGTTCGAATTTTCCCAAGCAGTGATTTGCAGTTCGATCCCTACCTACCTAAAACCACAAACCTCTTCATCAAAACCCATATAAGTATGCGAAGCCTTCACCGTTGAAGGTGGAGGCTTGAAACCCTGCAACCCTATAACTACAACGCAATACCCTACCCTCACGGACCCCTCAAAGAGCCCTTTACGAGCCAGTTGTCGAAACCTTTAAAGGAACCTTTACCCTAACCCTTAATACCCTTACAGGGCCCGTAGGAGCCAGTCTAAGGAACCTCTCAAGGGACCCTAAACCCGATCAGGAGCCCACCGATGTCGGCGGCAAAACTTTGAGTCGCTTGCAGTTGGGGGCTGCGTGGAAAAAAGCTTTCGGTTTAGGGCTTATAGGGTTTAGGGTTGTAGCCCACCCGCCAGAAACCCCACTCCCAAAAAATCCGAAATCTGAGCGATGTTCAGCCCTCCCTTGCGTCACATTCCAGCAATCGACCATCACGCTGAAGCTGTCAGTGCCTCCGAACGCTCTCTGGAGGCCCTCCCTTGCAATCCTGAGCCATGGTGCGGCTTTCCAAGCTCCTCGTGGCGGGCTCCCTGCTGGGCAACGTGCTCGCTGACACAGGCAATCTCAGCCAGCTCTGTGGTGCCGACGAAGCTGCTTGCTCTTGCCAAGTCTCTTGCAACTGGGCAGGCGGCTCCGAAAGTGTCAACTCTTC
>CAJNJA010010728.1:1062-14039 GCA_905231915.1 Symbiodinium necroappetens | reverse complement strand
AGTCTTAACCTGCAGGGTTTAGGGTTTAGGGGCTTAGGGTTTAGGGTTTAGGGGTTTAGGGGTTTAGGGGTTTAGGGTTTAGGGTTTAGGGGTTTAGGGTTTAGGGTTTGAGGGTTTAGGGTTTAGCCACCGTGAACTGTTCACGCATGCTCGTTGTAGAAGCCATGGTGAGGCCGTATAGGCCCCCACCCCCCAAACGCTATAGTATGCTTACTGTCAGTCTGAACCATAAACCCCAAACCCAAAANNAACCCCCTAAACCCTAGAACCTAAACCCTTAACCCTAAACCCTACAATATCCATACACGGTAACCTCATCAACTCGAGGCAGGCTACAGCGCTCATCGATCTCCTGGACCGGCTGCTCGTCGAAAGCTTCTCGGAAGTCGTCGCTCTCGAGGTCCTGTCCAGGACAGGGTTTAGGGTTCAGGGTTTAGGGCTTAGGGTTTACGGTTCGCCGTGGAATGTTTACGTGCGCGATGGCTTCTTGTGACAAGGCTGTGTCGCGTCCATCGTACGGTGGCGATGAGCTGCGCAAGCCTGTCTGTGGAAGGCTTTTCCTTCTTTCTCTCCCACCCCACGCCGTAAAAGGCGGCCAAGCCACCCAAACCTTTGCTTTTAGGGTTTAGGCCTGAACTCAAGCGGGCAGGGCAGGGAGGGCAGAACAGGGCAAGGCACGGCAGGGCAGGGAGGCCAGAACAGGGCAGGGACGAGCGCAGACGGCCGAGGACAGAGGTGATACAAATCCTGCATTACCCATAACAAGGAATATGTACCATAACTCCCATAGTTTTAGGGTCCTTAAAGTAATGCAGGAATTATATCATCAACAGTAGGTTCTGGAATCTGGTTGGGGTCCCGAACCAAATTCGGGCGTCCAGGATCAAGGGTTCTCCTGCGCGTTGGAGCGCAAGCCCTGAACTCTTAGGGTTTAGGGTTTAGGGTTTAGGGTTTAGGGTTTAGAGTTTAGGGTTTAGGGTTTAGGTTTTAGGGTTAGGGCTCGGGGCTTCAGAAGCGTCGGGTTGAGGGTTTTGGTGTGGAAAAGTAGTATCCGTAGATTCGTAATAATTCGGTTCGGGCAGATTTTTTCAATGGCGCCGATTTCAAGCTGAAGCAAGACAACTGCAACAAGGGAACTGCTTCCGTTGTAAGCTGTACAGGGATGTCCTGTGGCTACAAAAAAAGCCGTAGGAGTCAGATTTGGGGGGCTTGCGTTTCACAAGTCAGGGTGGCATGCGTCAACGTCACCGTACTTGGAGGTTCATGGGTAGTTATACGTGGAGTTATAAGTCCCCTAATATAGGTTATAACTATAGTTACCCTACTTATAGCCCTACTTATAACTACCCCTAAACCCTAAACCCTAAACCCTATAGATTCCTTAAAGGAACCCAAAGAACCCTACTTCTAACTACCCATGAACCTCCAGGTAGTGGTGTGTGAGTCACAAGGGCCAGACCCGCCTTGGAAGTCGGAAGAAAGTAATCAGAAAAGTCCGCAGATCACTGAGCACAATACTACTAGCGATAAAGATTGAAGAAGAGCCAGGATGTTACTTCAAGAGACGGCTTAGGGTTTAGGGTTTAGAGCAGCAATCATACTTCATTCATTTCTTGAGCCAGCAACACTGAAATTGTGAGCAAAGCATTCCTGACTGCTAGTATATAAATCTACCGATGACAACGACAGCAATAGTAGTGTAAGGGGTCTGAGAATTGCCAGCACTGTTCCCTGGTGGCTCCCATATATCATTATGGTATAGTACAAAAGGACAATTTGCCCAAAAAACCCTCTCCAAAATCACTAATTAAGGACCCTCTATAAGCCAAACGCCCTACACCTTACTCAAATCCAAAACTCCCGACACCCTCCCGAGCTTGAAACCCTCTTCCAGGCCTCGTTGGGGCCGCGGTAGCGTCGCTTGAAGCCTGCACAATCTGGATAGTTTTCTAAATTAGGGTCCCTGTTGGGGTCCTTTTTATAAGGGTGCCGTATTATACTGGGGACCTAAACAGGAACCCTAATCTAGAGAACTGCCCATTAAGAGTTCAGGACGTAGGAAATAAAGGCTGCACTTGCAGTGCTTCGGGCTTAGAGCTGGAAACCCTCCACCCCTAAACAGCAAAAATACCCTCAACCTCAGCCTGTCGAGTTTAAAAGCAAGTCACGGTTATAATGTTTAGGGATTGTGGCGAAGAGATGCCAGATGGCCTACCCTAAACCCTAAACCCTAAACTGAGTCCGAAAGCCAGGGTTAGGATTGATGTGCCACAAGCACAAGCGTACTCTCGCCTAAACCCTATAAACGCTGAACCCTCTGCCCCTTAAACCCTCAACGACTAAACCGTCAACCGCATGGGCTTAGAACTTTAGGGTCGGGACTGTGGGGCTTAGAAGGGTTTAGGGTTTAGGGCTTTTTTTTAGGGTTTAGGGTTCAGGGTTTTTTTAGGGTTTAGGGTTTAGGGTTTAGATATGACCTGGATATAAATGCTTGGGGCACCTTGTGCTTCTACTTCAAAGGGCACTTCCCGACGATTTCGACCTCATCCCTCGAAAATGTTGAAAGCCTAAACCTGCAGCCTAGGTGCTAGGTGGTACTTGGAGGTTATAAGTAGGGTTATAAGTAGGGTAACTAGAGTTATAACCTAAATAAGTAGGGTTATAAGTAGGGTAACTAGAGTTATAACCTATATGAGGTGATAACTCCACTTGTACCTACCCCTGAACCTCCAAGTAAACCCGGGATCAACCCGGTGTTTGAGCGCCTTTCCTTTATCCGTTGGAAGAGCACTAGATCAATGCGTGAGATTTAGTGAATAGAATAGGGTTTCAGGGAATTCACACTATAACTATACTGACGGGCCTTATGAAATAGAATTGCGAACTGCTCTGTTACCCCAATTAGGGAAGGCCCGCAACAGCTTGGCGACCAGTGAAGTTTGTTTGGTAGGGGCCTTACACCAGGGATTCCCTTCATCGATGGCAGTAGAAGCGCAGGTCACTCACTGCTGGTCCGCGTCGCAGCTATAGGGTGACGGGCTTGCATGCTGCATTCTTGTGCCCACCAGCCTCCTTACTTTCGGCTCCCGACGTACTGACCTATATCCCTCTGGACCTCTGTGCACTTTTTTGCGACCTACTATCCTCACTCCCCAACTCACCGTCGCTGTTCATGCAACCTGGTTCCTTGTACATGCGGCTGCTCTTGCCGCAGCTGAGTCAGCACCGCGAGGCATGTGGGGCTTGGCAGACTTTCTGCTAAGCTTGGCCCACCTGGGAAACAAGTCGGCCTTAGACTCCGAGGCCTTGTCTCACCGTGGTCCTTCAACCACTGTGCCTGCCGCTTCTTCCACAATTATCTGCCACGTCTTGGGCCTTGGCCGAGTTCTTGCGCTTCTGCGCTGCATAACGGCATAACGCTGCATGGCCAAACATTTTTGGACCACTGCTGATGCTGGTCGAAGCCGCTGCGATTGTTAAACCTCGCGTCGCAGTGTTCGCAGCGGTAAACCTCAGCCCCAGGTTGTTGGTCGCAGCTGGCGAGGGCGCGCCTGCAGGCTGGCTCGGTTTCTGCAGGTCTGGCACTGCAGAGGCTTCGCGCGGGACAGGGTTGTCTCTCTCGGATCTTCCTCCTCCTCCTCCTAGGCCTTGCGCTGGACTCAGCATCAGTTTCGCTTAAGCTGATCGAGGGCACGGGGCCCCACATAACGAAAGAATGGGTTTAGGATTTAGGGTTTACCTCGACCCTACTTGTCCAGTAGACCCTGGGTCAGAAGTCCCAACCACCCTGCCCAAAGTAGGTCCTGGTAATATTGTAACCCTCGACACCCAACCCTAAACCCTAAGCCCTGAACCTTTAATTGACGCAAAAAACGAAACCTTCATCTACAACCCTAAACCTTCTTTACCCTAAAGCCACTAACGCCCCAAGCCCCAAGCGGCTTCAGAAATGTTTACCACAGGGGCCTTTGATAGTTAGAGTAGTGCTTTCGGGATGCTACACTATACTTCTATCAGGGAGCCGCAAGGGATAGACTGGTAGTTGGTACACGTCTACTTAGGCCCCCCATATTACAGCCTTACCGGCGGCTAGAAACCTCCGAATTTTGTCGAGTCTCGGGGCTCCCAACAAAAACACCGCGTAGGGCCTGGGGTTGAGGAATCGGGCTTTGGGGCTTAGGGTTTAGGGAGTTTAGGGTTTAGGGTTTTAGGGTTAGGGTATAGGGTTTAGGGTTTAGGGCTTAAGGAGACCATCAGTTCAAGTACCATCTCTTCGCCCCAGATCACTCTTATGTCCTCAGAATCCGGATAGACATTCATATTCTCCGGCACCACCGCACAAATCTCCGCAGAGGCCAACGAGCCAGAGGCCACCAATTCCTTCCCACTGACTTTCTGCCAGGCGTCCAAAGTATCCCCCCATGGATACTCGATCCACAACCGCCCCTTGCTGTAGCGCGTCACCTTAAACCCTAAACCCCCTATAATGAGGCTGGGGCCATGGGCATTTGAGGACTACGCTCTGGCCCTGCTCTTTTAAAATTAAAGTTTAGAGTCTGTAGTATAGAAGCCCAAAAGTTGGAAACCCAATAGCCCAAGCCTTAATAATGTCTATAGGGAATCCCAGCACTATTTAGCCTTAATCCGGTATCCAACTTGTCCGAACTTAGGGGGCGTAGGGCTTCTTGTTGACGGCACAACCCTGGAGGTGGCTGGCGGGTTTATGGTCTCGGGATTTCGGTCCCTAAACCCCTAAACCCTAAACCCTAAACCATAAACCCTAAACGCCTAAACCCTAATATTCTGAATTTCTGTTAAGCCAGGAACACCGGGAGCAAAACAGCTGAACTCCGATTAAGCTGCCCCAGCCCTGAACCCTAAACTATAGACCCCGAAGGCTACATCCGGCGATGGGCCTCCTGGAAGCAAACCATGGCTACCTCTTGCGACCGGCAAGATGTGTGGCTTGGGGTTTCTTACTTGCTAAGACTTCTCCCTAAACCCTAAACCCTAACCCTAACCCTAAACCCTAAACCCTAAACCTAACTTCTCTATTTATGGTCTAGGGTTTTCAGGTTTGGGGGGCCGAGGACTTCTGAAGAAGACTTCTCTAAAGTTTTGGGGTTTAGGGCGTATAGTGCTCCCTAATCAAAGCAGGGGATTTCGTTAGAAAAAACGTCTGGCGATGGTTGTTGGCGCCCTTGTAGCGGTTCTAAAACGTTGCACAAATTTCGGACCTGAACCTTGGAGGATCATGGGACGTAGTAACTAGGCTTATAAATAAGGTAACAAAACATGAAGTTACACATAACCCCAGCTAATACTTATAAGCTTACTGGGTCCTTGAAGAAAAATGTGCCGTACTATTCTGGGGACCGAAAAAGGGACCCCAATGTAGAGAGCCACCAGGTAGTGCTGCAAGGAAATGAATACACGGGGCTTTGGAGTCTATGGCTTATAGGGGTCTTGAATTGGCTTTAAACTCTGGGGCCCTGGGGTCTAGGGTTTAGGGTTTAGGGGCCTTGAATTAGCTTTAAACTCTGGGGTCTAGGGTTTGGGGTTTAGGGGTTTAGGGGTTTAGGGGTTTAGGGGTTTAGGGGTTTAGGGGCGTAGGAGTGGCGCGCAGGCGTGAGCCCGAATCCCTACACCGACAAAGGTTTCGGATTCGCCCTAAACCCTAAACCCTAAACCCTCAACCCTCAAAGAGGCGGCTGTCGGATTGTTTGCTCCTTTCGCAGGAGCCTTAAGCAGAATTCTACAAGAGAGAATTTTCTAAGGTATGCGACTTCATTCCGGGTACCCTAAACCCTAAACACTAAACTAAACACAAAACTCTAAACACTAAACCCTCAAGAACAGGATAACTAGACATTGTGTGAATTTCGCTTCGAACTGCATCTTCATTATTTTCGATTCTTCATGAAACGAGTGCGAAGAGACACCGGCCCAATTCCAAGCCGTGCCGACAGCAGGCAACCAGCCCAGCCAGCCCAGCCCCAGCCCCAGCCCCAGCCCAGCCCCAGCCCAAGCCCAAGCCCAAGCCTAAGCCCAAGCCCAAGCCCAAGCCCAAGCTTGAGACCGCCTAAAGCCTCAGCCCGCTAGACCAGGTTCAGGGTTCGGAACGGGAGGGCAGCATCACCAACACGGGATCACGTCTTCACCCCGCCCAAACCTCAGGTTGAGGGTTTAGGGTTTAGGGCAGCTCCCCAACCCGAAACTACGAGCCTGAAGTTCATCCTAAACCTAAACCCTCAGCCTAGGCCTCACGACCTAAACCCCAAGTCGCAGTCCCCACCAAGACTAGACCCCTCAGGCCCTAAACCCCCAACATCGAGGTCTGAATATTCAGTAGTACTATCTCTCCGTATGGTCTCTATTATACGAAAATGTACCACAAACTCTTCTCCATCTGTTTATTCAGGTCGCTAGATGAAACCCTACACGGCAAGATTAGCCTAAACCCTAAAACCCTAAGCCCTAAACCCTAAAACCCTAAAGCCTAAACCCTAAAAGCCTTAACCCTACGGATCCCTTGTAAATAACCCTTAGAGACTCCCTTAGAAGCCCCTTGAGCCCACCTACGTAGAGTGGAAGGCTGCGGGAGCAGAGAACGTCCCCTTCGCCCCGGCGCACCACGAGCCTCGGGAGAGAACCCAGAGACTCCAATATCCCTTAAATCTACCTTCAATTATATTAGGGATCCCTAAAAGTCCCTCAATTAAGGAATATACCTTAAATCGTATTAGGGATCCCTAATATGATTCAAGGTATGTTCCTTAATTAAGGGATATTGGAGCCTCGGGACAGAACGGATCAAGGGACTTCTTAGGGTGTAGGGTTTAGGGTTTAGAGGGTTTAGGGTGCAGTACGTAGGGTTTAGGGTTTAAGAACGGATCAAGGGACTTCTTAGGGTTTAGGGTTTAGGGTGTGGGGTTTAGGGTGTAGGGTGTAGGGTTTAGGGTGTAGGGTTTAAAGGGCTTAGGGTGTAGGGCTTTAGGGTTTAGGGCTTTAGGGTTTAGGCCCCAGGGATCAAGGGACCTACGAGCCCTTTCTTCAGGGTTCTTACAAGCATTCTTACAGAGTGCTCTATAGCAGCTTTGTAAGAGCCTTGGAAGGCTGTTGTTTAGGGTTCCAGCCATTATGGGTATAGGGTTGAGGGGGCTCGGAAAAGCCTTGATCCAGAAAAGACCTTAAACTAAAGTCTGGAACGGATGATAAGGTTTAGCGTTTAGGGGCCTCAGTACAATTTCGGGCACATCACGGGGTAGCGAAAGCAAGGCTAGAAGTGAGGCAGTTATGGCCACGATTCAAAAACTACTACACCGAAGGTACTTATAACCTTACTCACCAAGTCCGTCGCTCCTCAAACCCTTCTAGATCCCCCCCTAGACCCTAAACCCTAACTAAACCCCTCATCCCTGAAGCCTTGTAGATCTCTTCTAGAAGCCTTCGAGGAACCTTTTAAACGAGCCCTACCAAGAAATACGACTTCTAAGCAGGGGACCTGGACGGTTCAGAGCTGTCGCCTGTTTAACGCCTTTGGGCTTTTTGAGAGTCCGGGGCTTCGTGGCTACGGCGCAGTACTTTAAGGCTCCGGCTTGTCTAGGACCTTTAGGGCCTTAACTTTAGGGCCTTTAGGGCTTTAGGGCTTAGGCCTTAACTTTAGGGCTTAGGGCTTTAGGGCTGAGGCCTTAACTTTTTTTTTTTAAAGTGTAGTGGTCGCCCCTTAGGGCTTAGGGCTTAACTTTAGGGCTTAGGGCTTCAGGGCTTTTTAGGGCTTCAGAGCTTTTGCGCTGAGGATGCCATCCTGGCGGCGAGCGGGCCAAGACACTTGGAATGGAAAAAAAGCTCTTTCCATCCCAAGCCAGTACGGTTTAGGGTTTAGGGTTTAGGGTGAAAGGAACGGTCCACGGTCCCTACGGTGCTCTCCCAACCTGCAAGGACCCACTTTGGCACCACCGCGGTGGCTTTCCGATTGGCTCCGATCGCCTGAAGCCTAGTCTGAGCAGCGCTCGCCCACACCCAAAAAAAAACCTTTCGGGCGGGAGCGGCGGAGGTACGTGCGGTACAGCCGAAAGAGGGTGGCTTATCAGAATATGGCAATGAAGGGCCTGAGTGCTTCGAATAGGGCTTTGGGTTACACTAGCGTATAGCGATAATAAGGAACAATGATGGTAGTTACTCACCACCCTTGCGAAGTGCACAGGCCCAGGCCTCTACATCTTCTTATAAACCTCGAAACCTAGCCTGAAAAAGTAAATTCTGAAGCCTAGCAAGCATTACCTAGGATCAGCCAAGAAGCTGCATGGACTCATCCTCCAGCCAGCCCTGCGCACCGGATTTGCGCTGAATACCAACAGGAACCAAGCAGCAGCAGCAGCAGCAGCAGCAGCAGCAGCAGCAGCAGCGACAACCACAACAGCAGTAGAAGCAACTGCAACAACAACAACAACCACCACAACAGCAGCAGCAGCGGCAGCAGCATTAGCAACAGCAGCAGCAGCAATAACAAAAGCAACAGCAACAGTGACAATGCCAATGCGCAGCATGACAGGAAATGCGCAGACATCATTTTTTCACGGGTAGCCAAGCATACTTAATATTTAGAATAGGGTTTTGGAGGGCTCCTTGCTATAATTCTAGTATAATGGGCCCCAAAACCCTATTCTAATTAGATAGAAGCAGAAGCAGAGCAGAGCGCTCTCGACACCGTGACGGGCCTAGGGATCGACAGAACCATTCACTCAATTCCCGGGATGCCGAGAACCACCTCTTGATGACATGATGATGACCATGACGATGACGATGATGATGATGATGATGATGATTATGATGATGATGATGGTGATGATGATGATGATGATCATGATGATGATGATGATGACGACGACGACGACGCTGAGGACGGTGGTGATGATGAAGGTAGTGATGGTGGCGATGATGATGATGATGGTGATAGTGATGACGATGATGGTGATAGTGATGATGATGCTGACGGTGATGATGATGATGATGATGACGATGATGATGACGATGACGACGATGACGATGACGAAGACGATGCTGATGATGGTGGTGGTGATGATGATGATGACGACGGTGAAGATGATGATGCCGATGACGATGGCGATGACGATGGTGATGATGATGATGATGGTGATGGTGATGGTGATGATGATGATGATGATGGCGATGATGTGAGGAGTGGGAGGAGGAGGATGGACATGATGATGATGGCGATGATGATGATTATGATGATGATGGTGATGTTGATGATGATGACATTGATGGTGACGATGGTGATGACGATGATGGTGATAGTGATGACGATGATGGTGATAGTGATGACGATGATGGTGATAGTGATGATGATGCTGACGGTGATGATGATGATGATGATGATGACGGTGATGATGACGGTGATGGTGATGATGATGATGATGATGATGATGACGATGATGATGATTATGGTGATGCTGACAGCATGGTGACACTGATGGGGAAAAAGTCATGAGGATCGCGGTGGTGGTGGCCCTGATAACGACGGCGGCCATGCTCATGACGACAACGAGGCATTTACCAGGCTTATGGCGCACGAAAAGAAAGTCAAATAGTACCTACAGAAATTTACGACATCCCGTGAACAACACACATGCTCGAATATCTACGTAATGACGTCCGATGGTGCCGTGAAAAGCCCGCTTCTCATTGCTACTACGCTTTAGGAGCCAAACAAAGCACCCCTAACATACCTCGAACCCTAAACCCGCAAAACAATGGTACATCCCTGTCACTCCAGCCTCGCGAAGCAGATCGCGCCCTTCTTCCACTGAAGCCTTCGGCGATTCTTTGTAAGGGCTCTCTTGGAGTTTTATGGTTTAAAAGGGCACTCTGAAGGTTCTGGAGGACTTCTAGATTGGTTTAGGGTTTTGGGTTGAGGGTTTAGGGCTTAGGGTTTAGGGTTTAGAGTTTAGGGGTTGAGGCAGAAGGTTTTAGGGTGTAGCAACACTAGAGCTTAATGGTTCGGGCTTGGGGAGGAGATTTCGCTCTGGGTTTAAAGGCTCAGGGTTCAGGCCTTTGGGTTTAGGACACAAGTTCCTGAGGGTTTGGGGCTTAGGGTTTAGGGTTTAGGTTTTGGGTTTAGGGTTTGGGATTTAGGGTTTAGGGTAAAGCCTAAACCCTAAACCCTAAAGCATATCTTGCCGGTGCCTTGATGAAGCAGGGTGCTGCACCCTGCCGAACGACCAGCAAACAGCGCCATTTCATGAAGTTCCCCCGTGGAGAGCTGCAGAAACCTACACCCTAAACCCAACAGAAACTGCATGTAGCCCGATCCCGTTTGCCAAACTCTGACGCCAAAGCCATGAACAGTGCCTCAAAGCACAACACCCACCTCTTTCTTATCAAATGAAAACTGCTGAATAAATGGGGTCTCTCGAAATCGCTAGCTTTGCGGCGGGCTCGAAAAATATGGATCCAGCTATTTAGGTCGACATGGGGATACTTGCTGTCTGAAGCTTCCATACGTCACAAAGGTGCAGCTTTGTTCGGCTCCCACACGCTGCTAAACCCTGAACCCCCAAACCCCCACACCGACAACCCTGAACCCTAAACCCTAAACCCAGCGAACACCGCGTAGGCGCAGGCGGTGCTAGTATCAAGGGGCTAAAGGAGAGACCCTTAAAGGGACGTTATGTAGGGGCATTATGAGACTTTGTAAGGGGTATATAATGGTTATATAGGGCATTAGGATTAGGGTCCCTCCTAGGGGTCCCTCCTATTGTCCCTTAATAGTAGCCGCCCCTAAACCCTAAACCCTAAACCCTACGCCCTAAACCCTAAACCCGGAGCTGTGCCTGATCCGACGCCGCGCCGCTGCTGTCGTCCTGCCGCTGGTCAAGAAGACTCCGGTTCTTACGAAACACAGCGTTTTAGCGTTTTAGGGGTTGGGTTTAGGGTTTACGGTTTAGGGGTTTTTGGTTTAGGGTTTAGGGTTTAAAGCCCAAGCGCTGAGTCCGTCTCCGCTTCGGCGAGGGCATCCCCCGCTGCGAGCTGCGACGGCTTTGCGGGAGCCTGTTCCGGAGCCGGGTGGTTTAGGGTAAGTTTAGGGTTTAGGGTTTCGGGTTTAGGGTTCAGGGTTTAGGATTGAGGGTTTAGGGTTGAGTGTCATGAGTCATACCCTAAATACTGTTGATGATATTCCTGCATAACCCATAATAAGGAATATACCACAATTCCTATAGATTAGGATCCTTAAACTAATGCAGGATTTATATCATCAACAGTATTTAGGGTTTAGGGCTTCGGGGTGTTGAAACTGCAGGACGGTTCAGTTCAACGTCGAGGGATCGAGTTTGCTTTCTTCCCTGCGGCAAGATAGTGGCATTTGCATCGGAATCTGTACCATAAACTGGTTGGCCCTTTAAAGCCTCTGAAAAATATTAGTAAATAGGGACCTCTTAAGCCCAAGACGGGAAAATATAGAATATCCCAAAGGCCTACCTAGTAAATGGGAGACTTGATTCAGATAACTCGCGGCTTGAGACTTAAGCGCTCTTGAAGCACGACGAAAGCTTAACATTTTGCAAAGGTTCGCCTCAAAACCCTAAACCCTATATCCTAAATCCTAAACCCTAAACCCTAAACCCTAAGCCTCGCTTGAGGAATAATCCCTCAACCCTTAAAGCCCCAAACCTTGAACTCTGCATCTCCATCCCTGAACACCCTTTTTCGGGTTTAGGGTTTAGGGCTGTAAGAGCTTCTTTAGGATTCTTAAACCTTAAACCCTGCCCTAAAGTTTAGGGTTTAGGAGTTTCAGAATCCTAAAGAAGCTCTTACAGCACGGGAAAACGAACCCTGAGAGCACCCCGGCTCTCAAACAACCTGATAAGAAGTCTATGATATGGTACCCCTACACATCCATACGAAGAGCCCAATATAGAGGCTGCAATGATTCGAATAGGGTTTTTGAGTTTTTGTTCTGAAACTATGATCGACGTGGAACCCGAAGGAACAAGACTGTTTAGGCCCGTGCATGACAAACTCCCTGCTGCCTCCTCGACTGCCTCTTGGACCCTGCCGTCTTTCGGCGGGCTGCGCGCACGACGCTCCATGGCGTACTGCCTCGGCATTGGGTTAGGGTTTCTTGGTTCAGGGCCTAACCCCTGTAAACCCTAAACTGTAAGGGTAGTTTTCTAAATTAGGGTCCCTTCAGGGTCCTTTGTGTAAGGGTGCCGTACTATATCTGGGACCTAGAAAGGGACCCTAAGAACCTAATTTAGAGAACCACCCTCATAAACCTGTTGACTAATGTGCTCTTCACTGCCGACACCGCGGCCGAGTTGGTTTGCAGTCTAACTTCATGCTAGCATAATTCAATGCAACATCCGACCTCTTGAATCTTAAATCCGAAATCCTAGTCCTCCCCGGGGCATATTCTACTCTAAGTACAACTAGGAGTAAGTAGGAACCCCAAAATAGTCCCCCAAGCCTATATTAGCTGCCTCCCACATCGGAAGGAGTCGAGTTTGCCTTCATTGCCTTGTCCGTTTTTCTAAGTTTGCTACTTTTGAAAGGATCCATGTACATAGATGCTACTTTGGCCTTGAAGTACCTATATAGGAACCCGCTTTAAGGCCGGAGTAGGCACATTCACCTGTAGGATTTGCTTGTTCAAAACTAAACTCTCATCTCTTGAGGTTTGGTCACCTATCTCATGCAGCGGCTGCTTGGTTACTGAAACCCTCAACCCTCAACCCTAAAATCTAAACCCTAAACCAAACCCTAAAGCCCTAAACCCTAAACCCCTAAACTCTAAACCCTAAACCCTAAACCAAACCCTAAACCCTAAACATGAGGCCCTACAGTAATCCCTGCTGTAGGCCCTGAAGCCCCAGACGACTGAGCCCCAGAAGCTCTATTCTATGCCAAATTTTGAAAGCCCAGACCTTGAAACTTAGGGTTTACGGTTTAGGGTT
>CAJNJA010010727.1:0-14039 GCA_905231915.1 Symbiodinium necroappetens | reverse complement strand
CACAAACAGCCGAGTAAAACATGTGAAAAACAACGGCGAAAGATTCACATTTTCAAAACCGGCAAAATACACGAGGAAAAGAAACCCCGAAATCTTTTTCTCGCAATCCGAAGGAGCGCACACACAGTGTGCGCAGCGCGAGGGGTTTGAAGTGCACACACACTAACGCAACAAGTCGCGAACGCGCTCGTAAGCGAAGACTATATCCCATACAGCAAGCGAAGGCTCAGTGGAATCACACATGCTGAAGCATGCTGGCGCGGTGACGGCTGCTAGGTCTGTGTGCTGGATCATGCACACCTGAGAGGTATCAGCGGCATCCCAGTCACCAAAGACCGTCAAATCATGAACTTCCTCAATCCTTGCAACACGGCCCTTGGGGTTCGTTGCACTCGAAGCTGCAACCTGAGAGGCACTATGCGAAGGAGCAACCGTTGACAGAGTGGATGCTGAGTCATCCGTCACTGCATGCACGCGGCCAGCCTTTTGATCTGCTTTGAACTTCTTGCAATCCCTTTTCCAATGCCCCTGCTTGCCACAGTACAAGCACTTATTAGCATTGTTGGCAGTGCTTCGCTCGCCGTGCTTGCCTTTGCCGTCCTTGCCCTTGCCATGCTTGTCATGCTTGCCTTTGCTGTCTTTGCCATAGCCTTTGGAATCCTTGCCATTGCCTTTGCTATCCTTTCCCTTGCCAGGCTTACCATGCTTGCCTTTGCTGTCCTTGCCCTTGCCTTTAAGCCTGTCCACCTCCATGGGAACAGCATAATCAGCACTGGCAGAACTAGCGCTCTGATCACCAAAGTACGAAACACCTTGCCACTTGAACTGCTGCCGCTCAATGCGCAAGACACAGTCGCGCACGGCGGTATACGAAGCATCCTCAGGCAATGTGGCATGAACCTGGTTCCTCGACGCTGTGGGGAGGCACCGTAGAAGTAGTGCCGTCTTGAGCTCCTCTTGGAGAAGCTGCTGCGAGGCGGTCTCATATTCAGTGAAAACCCTTTCAAGCTCAAGAATCTGAGGGAACAACGCCTCACCACCTTTGAAAGCACTAACCTGAGTGAGTGCCGTCAGTATGCCCAAACTTCGGGATTTACTCTGGGGGGCATACAAGGAGATGAGTTGGCGAAGGGCCTCGTACCCACTATTCCCGGGTATGGACTTAACCACAAGGAAACCGCGACCTTTGATGAGCACAGAGAGGAGGGCATACAGCTGCCTTGACCGAGCAAGAATGTCAGTGGCGGTCGGCGTGACACTCACCTCACGATGCAAATTTGCTTTCAGCTCCGAAATTTCCTCGGTGAACTTAGGATCCAAGACCCCTAAGTACTGCTCCAGGCCCCAAAGCCAGGCAGGCCAGGAGGCATGCTCTTGCTCCCGAGTGGAAGCCCTAAAGGGTTCAGGGCGCGGCATGATCCGCGACATGTCCTTGCCAGACAATCCTAGCTGCTGCGGGGAACTGTCGGCACCGCGCTGCTGCAAAACCATCAGACTTAAAAGATTAGTCGTGGTACCAAGCTGCTGAAGCAAAGCCGCGACATGCTCATTCGAAGTAGGGCTATTCGCGGGCCATGGGTTTCCTGGCACTGCACCTTGTATGTTCAAAGGGGGCAACACAGGTCCTGCAGCATTGCCCTGCGCAGGAAGCAACTCGGGCATACCGAGGTCATCGTCGTCGTCATCATCTGGCACAGGCTGTGCTGCAGGAAAGGCCGCCATGGCAAGCGCTTGTGCAAAGTCTGCTTGACTTGCTCTGCAGCTACCCGAGCGCGCTTACCTAAGACGAGTCCCCAGCAGACGAACCCACAACTCACAGGCCTGAGGTTCTTGGCTCCCAGAACTCAAAACCAAAGACCCTGGAGCGCCTTTGCGCTCCGCTACCATGCTAATTTTCACTCAAACAAAAGCGCCTGCGGATTCGCAATGTCAGCATATTGGGCTCAAATGAATTAGGGAGCTCAGAAAGTAAAACAAGTTTCCACACAAATACTGGCCAGGAAAACAAAAGGAAAACACGTGTGATTACCGGGCGTACAAAGTTTTGCACTATCGCAGTGCGACCCTCCCTTGAAATTCTCTGGCCTCGGGAGGGCAGGGCGCCGTCGCGGCGCACCCCCCTTTCGTTTTTTAGTTTCTAATGCGTGGATGCGAGTCACTAAGATGACCTTTAAACCCAAAAGACACCTGCCTGGACCTGGCTCCTTCCCTCCGTTAGAGGAGGTTGCGCTGTCGCAGCGCCACTCTCTCCCTTTTTTTTGTTTCTGCGCGCTATCGCAGCGCATCCGGTCATGGGATGAGACGCACTATCGCAGTGCGACCCTCCTTGAAATTCTCTGGCCTCGGGAGGGCAGGGCGCCGTCGCGGCGCACCCCCCTTTCGTTTTTTAGTTTCTAATGCCTGGATGCGAGTCACTAAGATGACCTTCCAAAAGACACCTGCCTGGACCTGGCTCCTTCCCTCCTTCCTTTCACCTCACCTTCCTGCATATCTTTTCTTTCTTCTGATGCTGCTGATGCTTGCGCGACTTTCAGAGTGGTGTAGGGAAGGGAGGGGAGGTGACGGGAAGGGGGAGAGGGAGAGAGGGAGAGGGAGGAGGTTCCATACGAGACGAAAGATTCAGGATTCAGTGTAGGAAGCTATGTTGCACGGGATTAACTCCAGGTTCTTCAGGAACTTAATTCAAGGGTTTCGGGTTTGGTGTTGAAGGTTTGGGTCCCTGAACTGGAAGCGACCAACGATTTGTTTTTCAGTCTTGCTGACAGAAAAACTGCTGCGATAGCGCAAAGGTCCAGAGTCGGGTGCCGGCATTCAGTCACGCGCATGATTGCGAATCCTGAGGCCGATCAAGCTGGGTTCTGTCGCAGCGCAGCTGGTGACAGTCCCAGTGTTGAAGGCTTGGAGAGCACTAATTCAATGCAGCACAAGGCTTCGCATACCCTTAGCTTGAGGCCCAAACAGACGTGACTCCGACCCAGTTGCGACCTGAGCACACTGGATAGCATGCTTGGGCAGTTTCTCGAAATTCAATTGCTTCTGGTGCAGCACTCGTGAGTGTCAACACTGAAACCACTGTCGCATCTAGCAGTCGTAGCGTCCCTTGAGCTTTTTTCTGGTTTGCCTAGTGGAAAGGAAGCTTCTCTTCCGGAATCTCGACATGCGCATTCGCCAGCAGGCTGTTCATCATCAATCTGCTTTTGTTATCTACCTGAGTTCTATATCGGGGCGGGCCAGGTGCTTGACTCAAAGTCTTAATATTCACCTGCAGGGCGAATGGCCTGCTGGACTTGTGGGCGACCCTATGGGCGATCCGAGTGGAGTCGCGACCTCAGTCGGGACCATGTCCGGATCATCGTTCGCCTCAACAGTGTCAGGCGTCGCTATCAGTTATAGCTTACTGCATGTCATGCAACCCAGCTGCCTCTCCATCGGAGCTTCTTGCAACAGCCTGTCGTGGCACACGTGGCTCCTGTTCCAGCTAGTGCAAAGATATATCATTCGAGTCCCAGTCGGAGAAGATATGATACTAGACGGTGTCCTCAGTGCAGCTCGCCGCTCTCGCTTCGGACGCCTGGAGCTTCATCCAGAGTGACAAAGACTCGTCCTGCCAAAAGTGTCATTTTTTTCTGCGGTCATTGAAGCATGGTGGGCATGCGAGTCGCCTCGTTCACCATACGGTGGATTATGATAAGCTGACATGCAGCTGTAACGAGCAAGGGCTCTGAATGACAAGTTGTGGCCCTGCGTCCTCATGCCCCGTCATGGCAGCCTCCATCTCAGACTGCTCTGCCTGACCCAGGCCACACAAGGATGACAGCAAGACCCAGTTTACTGCTTTTCAGCATCATGCCTGGTGCTTCTCTAGCAGGCTGTGCATCTCCTGCAGCTCCTGCTTCACCGAGTCCTGGCATGTGTCATGAGAAGTTTGCATCATCTCGTTTGACGATGGTCCTCGTAACGAAGCTGCATCTCCCTAGCTTCCTCCTTCATCTTGTCCTGGTCTGTGTCATCTGAAGTTGCCATCATCTCATGTGATCATGATGATGGTCTGGCAGCCACTTCCCTGCGTGCCTCCATCTGCTTTAGCGAGAGCGCGTGCTGCTCCTGAAAGCATGGTGATAGTGCAAAGCAGCGCCAATGTGACATTGTTCCAAAAACCCTGGCCTCCTGCTCTTTGAGGCGACTCTTCAAGAGACCCTCGCAAAGCAAGGAAAACTCGGGGCTAACATCATTTTGCTATGGCTGCTACATCTGTGATGCTCGTTGGCCTGCTGCTCATGGCTGTCCTGCAGCCCCCTTTCCATGGCCGTCACCAGGGTCTTGTACTTCTCAAGAGTCTTCGCGCCCTCTTCCTGCATGCAGACAACGAGAGGCCTGCTAGTCAGACCACAAGAGAAGGACCGGCCTCCTTGTGCTCCGAGACCGCCAGCTCTTTCTGCGACGTCAGCATCACGTCGTCCGCGAACTTTTTCGCCTGGCTGAGCTCTGTGAGCTCCTTCTCCGCGAAGCTCAGCTGGATTGTCAGCTCCTGCACATTCCGACCATGTCACAAACTGCTGCAGGCTTGTCTTCAGAGCAAGCTAGACTCCTTGACCTTGTTCTGCTCCTGCGTCAAGTACTGACCATGAACGACCTTCCAGAAATCTAGCAAACCAAGGAATGCAAGAAAAATGACTCCGGGAACACGGAAAGGCCTGGTCCTTGTCTCGCGCAGACTGCAACGCGGACAGTTCCCCCTGCAGCTGCTCCTGTGGCGTTGAACGGGAGGGGCTGAGACCGGTCGCTGATGCAACACCAGTTTCTGGTGTCCTTCTCCACCCTCAAGATCGCCGCCGCTCCGGTGGCCATATCCAGCTGCGTGGACATCTCGTCCTTGGCCGTCTTCATGGAGGCAGCCACGGCCTCGTACTTCTGGCAGGCAGCCAGCTCGTCTCTCGCCACACCCTGCAAAACCACCCAAACGTCGATTCTGATTGGAAATCGCAACCCTAGGGTGGCAGGCCTGAGCATGTTCCTTGCCACTGCTGGCCTCCTGCAAATGCTGCTTCAGCACGCCGACCTCTGCCTGACTGACTCGAAGATAGTTAGTCGCTGCCGTCGTCGCTGTCTCTCTTTCTCTCTTCCGCTCCCTTTCTCGCTCGCTCTCTCGCTCTGTCTCTCTGTTGCACTCTGGCTCTCTCTCTCTCTCTCTCTCTCTGTCTCTCTCTTTCTTTCTCTCGTGCGATTCGGACGGAATATCTTGAAAGAGCTTGCCCCCGCTTTCTCTCTCTCTCTCTCTCTCTCTCTCTCTGTTTCCTCTTCTTTCGTCTGTTCCTGTCTTCCTGTCTTTCTACGTTTCCTCCTCGTTCGGGCCTCCAACCTGTCGCCTCGGAAGCGCTCCTTCTGGACCTCCGCTATCCACTTCTTCCGCATGGCCTCTCTATCCTGTCCTGAGGGGAGTTCCTCCTTGCGCTTCTTCTCCTTGCGGCGACGCTCCTCGTCGTCGCCGCCGCCACCTGAACCTGAGGCCCCGGTTGCACGGCCCCCGCCGGACCATCCATGGCCGCTCCACTGCTGCCACGCCATGAGAGTGCTCACTGCTAACGCACTTGAAGGGTGCTCCGTTCTGAAAAGTAATTGCCAGTATCACGCTTCTGGGAGCCCGAAAAGATCACGGTTGTGCAACACACTGGCACTGGCAGCGGCAGAATCAAAACTCGCCCTGCCGAGGTTCCTGCGCAGATAGACGTCTCCAGGCCAATGGCGCAAGCCTCAAACACAGTCGACCCGGGAATGTGTTCCAGGGTTCCTGCATAAAGGGGGAGGCCTCCATGGCACCTCAAATCATGAGACCCCGCTCTGTAACTCAGGGTCCTTAAATCAAAGTACCTGAAAGTTCAACCGCACTAAAGCTCGCGAAACACCGGAACCATCAGTCAACTATGCCACATGATTGCAATTGCCGACTCAGAATAGGCTTGGCTGCAGAGGCACTGTCATTGTGGACAATCACTGTCGAAGTGTCGGGTGTGACAACAACCACTGCACCGGTTGTCGTTGTGCAGTTCAGTGTCCTCTTGAAGTGCAAGCTAGTACTGCGCACTTGAACAAAACATTTTCTAACGGAACCCTAAACCCGACACATGAGTCTTGCCTTGCTGATTTACCTCCCTCCCCCGCGGCATGGCTCTCTCAGGCGGTTGCCGGCCACGGTGCTCGCCCGCAGGTGGGCAGGCCTGCTCCTGGAGTGAGTGAGGGTCTTGCAAACAAGACTTCGGAAGTGCGACTTCCTAGAACGTTTCGGAAGTGCTTTCGGGAAGTGCTTTCAGAAGTGACGTGTTCCACAGATGCACCCGAGCATGATTTATGACTCTTCCGGTGGTCCTGCAGTTTTGTCGGAGACAGCTCCTGCGTGCATTTGCGATATCCGATAGTGACTGGACTGATTATCATTGCACCTCTAAACGCCGCAGACAGTAGCAGCCCTAGGCCCTGTAGGTCATGTTTACGCAAGCACAGCTTTCCTGACCAAGTCTTGTCTGTGGAAGACATGGAGCTGCCCGTGGTTAAGGAGATGCGCCAGATGTCTATCCGAGACCTGCGCAGCATTGGACATTTTGCATGAGCTGTGGCACGAAGTATATCACGGAGCCCTAGCTGAACAAGGCTAGGCTAGCTTGTGCACAACCTGTCACATGACGGAGTCATGCTGCCAGTTGCGCTGGGACCGAGAACGAATGACTGAGGAAAGAGTGCGACCCATGTATTTACAGGGCAGCACAACACACAGACACCGGAAGAGAGACAAAAGGAGAGAGAGAGAGAGAGAGAGAGAGAGTGTGCGAGAGAGACGAGAGACAGAGCGAGCGCGCGCGCCTGCGCACCTGTTTTTTTGAACCACCCAGCCCCCGTTCCCCTTCGGACCCCGCATCCCATAACAATCCCACTGAACTTCGGACGAATGCGGTGCGGAATCCAAACCTGAAACTCGAAGCACGGGCTCCCTTCTAGGATATCCATTTTTGCGGACCTGTTCTGGCATGGCTTCTAAGAGTAAATCTACGTGCGTACAGGGGTGAAAGCCGGCTCTAGCTCTTCGCAGCTTCACCGAACCAACTTCAGCTTATACTAACCTACAATGTCAGGTGTGGATGACATGCCGGCTTCCAGCAGCTCAATTACGAAAGCTCACACAATGCTCTGCTGTCACGCAACGGTCACATGCCGGCGGCTTCTAAAATCCCAGACAGCACCAAACGGAGCAGATCTACTGGAACAGAATTCCCGACAGCTTGCCCCAGTCCGCGTGCGGACAAAATGTCGCGCGCAACAGACGCAGGATCCATGCCCATGAGCTTCAACAGTTCATCCAGTGTCATTGTGCGTCCCAGCCAGGTCAACCACGCACCCGCTGGTCTTGAGCGCAAGAGGCAGGGAACTTGTCCTTTCATGACGTTAGGAGCACGCTTTAGGCTGCTGAAGATGTCGGCAAACCAGTGCTCCGTTGATGGATCACCTCCCATCCCTCGAATCCGCGAATATGCTTTCCTCAGCTGTGTCTGCTGACCTCTAGCTTGTGGTAGGCGTTGCCAGTCATCGCCAGGCAGGGGCCGGATGAAGTCGTGGATCGGACGGTTTGCATTAACCTGGCAGGAAAGCTAAAGGAAGAACTCCTTTCAAGACAGCGGTTCATGGACGCATCACGTTCATGGAAAAACATGGCCTCTGGCGGCCACCTCATCGGATGCTGCAAAGCCGAAGTCAGGCAACCGGTCACAAACAAGCGCTCTCGATGCTGGGGCAAGGTGGTGACCTTGCATGTGTCCAACACCTTCCAACTCACAGAGTACCTTGGATTAGTAGCAACTAGTGGTGCGCCTCTAGAGACTGACTCTTGCTCACGACTCACACAAGATGCATTAGAGCAGCAACTTCTGGCCCCTGTCATCCGTCATGCCGTCCAGGACTCCCAGAATCATGGCAAAGGTTTCGGGGTAGAGCGTCAACAAACCACGGACATTCTCGAGGCAAAACACTCGGGGTCGTCTGTGCCTGATGTAGCGGAGGATGGGGAAGATGCACGATCCACTCATGTGTGTCAAGCCTGCTTTAGCCGCTGGCTGGCATTGGCTAAAACCCTGGCAAGGAAAGCCAGCGAAGAACAGGTCGCAGCTCACGGCCATCCAGTCATCCAGAAAAACATCGCAGAAGACGTAGTCGTGAGTATGGATGCTCATGCAAAGCTTGCGCAGGCTAGCGTTGCTCTCGCAGCAGAAAGTTGCTCGGAAGCGCCGCCCCATACCATTCAGGCTCCATAGCTCGGCACACAAGCCAGAGCACACCGAGCCGACCAAAATGGTGTCCTCGCAAGGGCGTATCTCGTCCGCAGCCTCAGGCAATGGGTGCTTGTCAATGTGGCCCAAGACGCTTTCGGCAGTAGGCACATGCTTCATGACTGGCTTTCCTGGGATCTTCTGCAACGCAGGCCGCTTTTGGATCTGTTCGCACTTCTGAACCTTCTTGGGGGCACGACGGCGGGCTTTCTTCACGGGCATCACGTCCTGAACATCATCGTCATCGTCCCAGTCCACATTCAACATGGCATGCACAGCCACTGAGTCACGAGCATCAGGCTGCTGCAAGCTGGAGCAAATGCATCCGGACAACGGCAAGCATGGACAGTTGCAGCAGCGCACACGCTCAGCTCCACCTGCACTCCCTTCGCAACTGCAACTTAAACGCGGGCGTGCGCAAGAGCTTCACGAATGGACTTTTCTTCCTGGCGCATTGCCGGGCACGATTTCTTCAAGGCAGCGAGGCGCCGACGACGGCGGGGCCCCCAGAATTTGGAGTCAACAGCAAAAGAAAGCTTTCTCACTGAGTGCGCATTGCCCGCCAAGAATTCTCGAGAGGGACTCTACTCAACTAGATTCTTTCGCTGATGACCCAGGGGATCCAAAACAGTCTGGCGTTGTGTGTCTTGAGACGCGCAGATTCTGTCAAAGCGACGAAACTGTACATGTGTTTTCGTGGCACCAAACACCTGCCTGACGAGTGTGAATACTTTTGCGAAGCTCTCAAAGGGAGACACGAAAGCACCAAGCCGCTTGACGCTTTCAAATCATGGCCGCCCAAACTGGCAGCCGTGCTCACCCAGCAAGCTTAGCCAGAAGATCCTGTCTGGCCTGCTCTGCAGCGCTTGCGCCCTTGCTCTTCTTGGCAGGCGGCTCCGAACCGCCGGGAGTCGAGCTTTGAGCACCGGAAGTGCCCGCGTTTGCGGAAGACCCCGATGTGCCCGTGGAAGGAGGGGCGGGATTGGCTTTTGCAGCCGCCTTCGACTTCGACTTGGCCTTGGGAGCGGGTGCGTCCTTGGCGTCTCCGTCCGCCTTCTTCGTCAAGTTCTTCACCAAATCGGCCCTTGGCTGCTCCAATCCCCTCAGAGACCGCGAAGCTTACTAGTTGAGGCGTTGGCTTGAAGCGTGCATCGTGCGTGTGTGCGTGTGTGTGTGTGTGTGTGTGCATGCATCGCCATCGCTTGTTCGTGCATCGTGCGGGTCTTGCGCGTGCCTCGCACGTGCGCGCATGGTGCGTGCTTGCGTGCATCGTGTGTCTGTGTGTATGTGTGCGTGTGTGTGTGTGTGTGCGCTTGTGTGCATCGTGCAACATCGTGCGCGCAGACAGACTCTGGAGCTAAAACAAAGAATTGGACGCAAGCCGTGCGAGAGTCAATCCAACCTCGTAGAGCTCATGCTCTGGATCCAGCATGGCTTTGTAGAGCTCCGCCCGAATCTTGGCCTTCAAAAGCTCCAGGTGATCCCCATTCACAACGATTCCCACGAAAGGGATACGACGCTCGATGCACCTGAGATGCTGCAACGCTCGCAGGAAAAGAATGCCGGACTCCAGGCCTGCGTAAAGTAAAGACGAGGCGCTTCATGGCCATCAAGTGGTCCATGGCCAATGCCTGGACCATCACCTTTACGTTAAAGGCATTCAGAACCTCCAGGTAGAGAGACGGATGGGTTAGGTGCCAGGAAATTGGTTCCCCTGCGTTGCACTGGGGCTTTGCAGGTGGGTCTGTGACAGTCCCACCAACCAGGATTTTCGTAGATGAGGTGTAGACTTTCTTGCGGTCAGCCGGGCTGACAAGCCAGGTATCTTTGTGGTCCAAGCCTAGCCCTGCAACAGGGCTGAAGACGTTCCCATTGTTGGCACCCTCGAACACAATGCGCTTGCGCTTCGGAAGCCACAGCCCGTCGAGACTGAACACATTCATAGACTCCATCTGATTGCAAATGCCGCGAATGCGCTCTCTGCTGTCTGCGATACCCTCCAAAGAGTACACCACATAGAAGGGATTGCGGGTCTTGGTCATCATGCTGCTGCCCGACGTGGCCGCATAATTGGTAAAGACGCTCGTGATTTGCGACGTGAGGCCCTCGCGGCCCCCGTCTAAGATCGCGACAATGTCCCCTCTCATGAGCTCTCCCTCCTCCCGAATGTGGCAACATGTACGGGCATGTAACAACGCGGCATGTAATGTACTGCTCCCCAACCCTGCTTCAGCACTTAGACCCCCGTCCTGGCTCGGGTCCTCGCCCACGCCCTCGAAGCGAGCTTTCACGAAGGCATGCAGGAACGTGGTCACCCAGGACTTTTGGAATGGCGGGAGCCGGCAATGGGGCAAAGCCGAGGCTTCCCCCATCGTTTTCGTGTCCATGTACAACATGACAGATCCCTGCGAGGGAGCCGTGGGTGGCAGATTTGCATCGTACGGCCTGCAGCTCTTCACCACCGTGTTGCCGAGGGCCGCTGCCAGCTCTGTGAAGGAGGATCCAGTGTTTGGAATGAGCTTCACGAATTGGTCCATTGTTGTCTGGATGTGTTCCTCCCATTGCAACTATCATCCAAGAATGCAAGCTTACAAAATCATGCTTGCTCCCGACCCTCCATGCAATGCTAAACCAATCTGGCGCCGGCCTGCCACCTTCCAAGCTCGTTCGAGTCATCCACCGCTGCAATCTTAGGGCCCACGAAGCTCGTGTCCGGCACAGCTGCGGCGGTGCTGGGCACCACCTCACCTTCGGCGGCTGCCGGAGCTGAAATCCCTTTGTTGGCCAGAGCAGTGATTTCATCAAGACTGTCGGCCAAATGGGCGCATTGTGTCAACAAGTCTTTGAAAACAATGGTTCCGCGCAGGGATGTCTTGTAATGACCGTCGTTTGTCACACCGTAGACATCTGCCTGACACCGCCACTGATATATTCACACACTCGCAGAGCAACAGGACAAAGACTACGCGGGAGCCTAATGTCTCGCACGCACACGTGGCAACAAGTCAAAACCCGAGCCAATGCCTTCAGGAAGGCGATAACCTTCCGCGCAGCCTCACTCACTGTGCTTTGCCACTGCAGGTTCTCGGAACGCGAGTTGTCCCGGAAGAGCTCGTGCGAGGCGCACCGGTCTCGGATCTCCTTTTTGTCATCGAATGGCATCGGCAGCGACTCCAAGAATGACGTCAGCACGTGCTGCAGCAGTTCGTGCTTGAAATTGAACAGCGTGATGAGGCCCTTGCCGCGTGCGGGGTCCTCGCGGGTCTCTGAAGTTAGCAGGTTGCAACAGGCATATTGGGAAAGCCAACAAACACAGACACTTGAAAGCGAGGCACCAGAGTGCTGGCATTGATGTCCCGCGGAAACGCGATCTGTGCTTCCAGCATGTACTTGACAGTGCGAAGCGTCCATGAGATCGGCGTAGCCTTCTGCACGACTTTCTCCAAAGCCCCAAGCTGGGAAAAAGGGGAGGCCTTGCCCCAGCCTTCCTCCAACTCGAAGACCAAGCCTCGCAAGTCGCCGTCCTGAAGCAGCCTGCTGTAAATCTTCTGCGCCGCGCAGACAAACTCGAGATTCACCTTCTCGAGCACTTTCGATTCGCGATTGGGGATGTCGCGAATCCAGGCTTCGTAGACTTGCTCGTTGGTGATTTTGGCACCTCCCTTGGCGGCCTCCAAACGCTTGCGGAACAGCATGAGTTCCATGATTCTCTGCGGCCCACTGCGAAGCACAGCTTCGAACTCGTCCGCAACATTGTTGCGGAGATTGACCTGAGAATGCTTCCCCGCCCTAGATTGTAAAAGGGCCCTATGCGAAACTACCGCAATGTTCCGTGATGCCTCAGACGCATTGTCATGTTGTGTCGCAGAGAACGTACAAATTTATATAGGTTTCTGATGTCTCTGAGGCAATCGCGGAGCGGATGAAGCTTGACATGGGAGTCGAGTGCCTCTCGAAAGACATGGACACGCTTAGCACCAGCTTTCTCCAGAACCTCACAGAGTCTGAAACGGCAAGACTTGCGAGGTCTCATGATGAGTCTAGTGTTGAGGGGCCTCCAAAAAGTGTTGTGGAGGGACTAGTAACACGATCAGTTTATATAGCAGCCGGGGCACAACAGTTCGGCTTCTTCCGCGCCGCTGCTGATGATCTCGGATATAACGAGAAGCAGGCTCTGGTCGTGCTCCTCTGCAGAGATGCGTCGGAGATTGCCCAGTTCTAGGCTGCCGTCGCTGCCGATGGCGATGATCACGGTGTAGTCGAAGGCCCGCTCCCGTTTAATCTTCGCCTGCAGCATCCTCACCCCAGACCGATTGGTGGGTACGCTTTTGGCGGGACTCCACCTCAGATTTAGCCAGAAGAGGTTTCCGGCCGCGGAATACTTCCCGTGGCGAAAGAACGCCGTGTCGTATTTCCGCTGGTCAAAGGCGTCCTGGCAGCCCACAGCCACTCAAACTTGCCGATTCCAGAGGAACTCTAGAAAAACCAGGACGAGGTCAAGTCAAACCCCAAGCCACACAAACTTGACATGCAGTCTGGTAGCTAGAGGCAACGGCCCCGACACGCAGAAAGCAACGCAACTTTGCCAGGTCTAGGGAAACCGCAACTGTAGCTAGAGGAATAAAGCCCGTGACACACGAAGCCACTCAAGCTCGCCAGGGCTACGCAAACATAAGCACCCAAATAAGGCAAAACAAACAGAGGCAACACGCATACAGCCAATCAAACTTGCCACGGGAAAGGGAAAAAGGCCCCAGGCCCCGTGACGAGCTTCAGGACGGGCCCCGTGACACAGGCCACCCGTTAACCAGCCGTGGCCTTCATTCCTGCAGGGGGGTTTCATTCCCAGCCCTCCTCTATTGAATCCCGCCGGGCTGTTGTAAGCACAGGGGTGCGCACCCCTATCCTTCCATCAGCCGGCCAATTGCCCGGCTGATGGAAGGACTGCTTGTGACACCCTCCTCCTTGATGATAACAACAGGGGTGGGGCACCCCTGTTGTTACATCAAGGAGGAGGGTGTCACAAACAGTCCTTCCATCAGCCGGGCAATTGGCCGGCTGATGGAAGGATAGGGGTGCGCACCCCTGTGCTTACAACAGCCCCGCCTCTGGCACAGCCCACGGTCGGGCAGTTCCCCGACCGTGTGTTGGCATGGGCCATTCCTCCTTAACCAGAGGCCCCTGACGTCACGCCTCTGTGAAAACCGCAGCAAAAAGCCCCGTAACGCACCCAAGCCTCCACGTCACTGCAGCAGTTCCCCGACCGTGTGTTGGCATGGGCCATTCCTCCTTAACCAAAGGCCCCTGACGTCACGCCTCTGTGAAAACCGCAGCAAAAACCCCCGTAACGCACCCAAGCCTCCACGTCACTGCAGCTGTGACGCGGAGGCGGGTTTGCTGCGTCACGGGCCCTTTTGCTAAGGTTTCCGCACAGACGTGACAGTTGTAGTTGGGATGCGGAGGCTTTTGGGCGTTACGGCTGCCGTTCCTGCGTTTTGAGCACAGGCGGGACGCGGTCGCGGGTTTGTGTGCGCTCTTCTTTTCCTAGGCGTGCCATTTCAGCTGGTGCAGGTGTGACGCGGAAGCGGGTCTGGGTCTGTCACGGGGCCTTTTGCTGAGGTTTCAGCACAGGCGTGACAGTTATAGCTGGGATGCGGAGGCTTCTGGGCGTTACGGCTGCCGTTCCTGTCTTTTGAGCACAGGCGTGACGCGGGGGCGGGTTTGTGT
>CAJNJA010010726.1:340-13781 GCA_905231915.1 Symbiodinium necroappetens | reverse complement strand
AAAACACAGAGGGTTTAGGGTTTAGGGCCATATATACTACCTTTATGGAAGTGTAGGTCTTTAAAGGCCATGCTTGTTGCGGCTTTGGTGGGCTTGGTTTCGATTCAAGGTTCGGCATCGCCCACCGAAAACACTTAGTTTCACGCGCAGGAGTGTTCATCTATAGAGAAGTGTATCAATCAAAACTTATGTCTTTATGTTTTGAAAGGGCTTTCGAGAACAGCCTAGGAAGAGCAGCGTGTCCTGGAACTTGGCACGCGTGAAGCGAAGTGCAGAAGAGCCACGTTGTTGGGCGAAGATGGCGAGACGATTCACATCGATTTCTGGGGGGAGGCTTCCGAAGCTTCGTACAAGAATGCGGATATCCTCTGTCTGGGGAATGTCAAAGTCCGTGGAGGCCGAGATAATGACATCGATCACATGCTGACCACAGTCTCTTCGACCCGAATTCGCTCGCTAGAAAAAGGCACCACTTCGGCAACGGCGGAGCTGCACCGAGAGCTTTGCAGGCACATCTTTTGGTACATCATTAGTGTACTATAGCATCGTATAGTAGTGTATCATAACTTACTGTAGCATGTCAGACGTTGCCGTCTTTTGTTTTGCAGGCACATGGAAGACGCGCGGCATCGGCTCTCGGAGGTCAAACTCCGCAAAGAGGAGCTCGCCGCAAGAAGGGCGGCCCGCCAGGCTGCAAGGCTCAGGGAGAAGAAGCGACTGGAGCAGTTGCGCCTCAAAGGCAAGCTCAAGTGCAACTTTGGGACCGTTTGGGTACCATTTTTAGATTCTTATGGGTGCTTGAACTCAATAAGTGGAAGGGGAACTTGCATTTTTTTATGCCATCCCAACCATGAACTAGGCAAGGCATGCAAAAGGAAGATCATTGACTTTACTGCTACGTCTGACTGGGACACGCGAGAGTACCACAGAGCCTGCTGGCTTAGGCAATGCTGAGGAGATGAAAGCGACCCAGGCGTCGGCGGGCATCGTCGCGTGTACAGCAACGCTGCTTGTCGCCAGTGTCAAAAAGACTGAGTCTTAGGGTGTTTAGGGTTTAGGGTTTCGGGAGCTAACAGTTACAGCCAGTTCTCACTGGGCTAGAACATGCTGGTACACCATGATTCGGACCATGTCCGGACCTCTGCAGCAGACAAGTAGACATCTGCCATAAAGGGATCGTCTCTGTCCGCCCTAAGGGCCCTACTAAGTTACTAAGCCCCCGAGCCATCACGAACAATGGCACCACCCCCCTCCGAAAAGAGACCCCGAAGCAGAGCACAGGGCCTTTTTGACAGTTGGAACCTGGCGTGGTATATAGGGTTTGTTCTAATTTTTGATCTTCAGGAATTGACGGAGCAGTCATGCTGGTGGTTCATAGGCCTCTGCGTTACGTTCTCTTTTGAGTCCAACCCTGAACTCAGAAGCTTCGCTCAAAGTCAAAAAAGTCCCCAACTCATCTTTTTTGCACCCTGAATGCCGCCGCCTGGAAACTATTCTGAGTTGCGACATGCTGCAATGCCCCAAAACTCCCAAACCTTCATAAAAACCGAGTGTCTGATCCTAAACCCGATAAGCCCTCAACACCAGAAAGTAGCCATTGGCCATAGGCTCCATGGTAGTTCCTTTTTGTGGTTCATATTTAGGCTCCTATAAGGTAACCCCAAAAAGAAACTACTTTGGAGCCTATGGGTAGACCTTCCGGGCAGGAAGAGGCGCGGCGAACGCGGAAACAACCCAATGCCAGGTTGAGGGCCTCCCGGCAATGTGTTTGGAGCTTCAGGGTTTTAGGGTTTAGGGTTTAAGGTTTCAGTGTGGAGGATTCGGTGCTGAAGGCTTTTCGGAGTTTCAGGATTTTTTTGGGGGGCTTGGGTGGGCGAATGTTGATGCGGAGAAGCAAGTTTAGGAAGGTTGCTAGGTATCTCCTCAGGTTGCAGTATGATGGATTAAGATGCAGTTTGGCATCTGCCCCAGTAAGCCACCCGGACCCCAAGCGGCCTCATACCAGAGGCAAGAAATGACCATGCCGGTGATGGGCGAGGTCATCTCGGAGAGTGGGTCCGAGACGAGTGTATGAGTAGACTGAGTAGAGCTTTCAAGAAGATGCTTCTGGTATTTTCTGGTATCTTCTGAACCAAACTCAAACCTTGCAAGCTGCAAGAAGAAATTCCTTCTTGTGCGCGAGGGTGCCTGCTAGCATTGAGGCTGTAATTGCTTTCCCCGCGAATGGCTCCGGCAGCCGTTGTGTGGGTTTCCGGGTACGTGCAAGCGATTTCAGTGGCCGCTCGAGAGCTATTCAGCCGGATCCCCCCAATGACCTTCGAGCCCTGAACCTTATGCCTCTGGGGTGAGCCTGCTTTGCATGTTGTGGGTAGTAGCGCCTTAGTAGTGTCTGGTGGGAGCAATATGGCAATCAACTTCATGATGGTGATGACGGTGACGGTGACGATGACGATGATGATGATGATGATGACGATGATGATGATTGCGAAGGCGGTGGTGATGAAGCTGGAGCTGCACCTAAACTCGCAGTGGGCACGTAAAGACGGATTGGGGTAGTTCAGCTTCGGCGTCTCGAAGCTCAAAATCCAGGTAGTTCTGCAGTAATTCATATAGAAGCCTGGGTAATTAGCAATACAAGTCGCTAGGGGTTCTCACTATATCGATAACTTCGATAACTTACTCTACAGTACCCCAAAACCCTGTTCGAATCATTTATGCCCCCCATACTACAAACTTTGACCCCAAGACTGCTAAACGAAACCCGAGAGCCTCCCAATCCCAAGCCCATTAAGAACCCTTTCCAGGAATTAAGGGGCCCTCTACCAAAAAAAAGAAGGAAAGGTCCAGTGCTGTACTGTGACCTCCGAACCTCATGGAGATCCAAGCACTGTTTGCTTGGAGGGTATCTGAGGTAGAAGGATGAGGGTTTGGTTTTTGGGCTTTGCTAGGGCCTAAGGTATGCGGTTCCAAACCACGTGCAGAAACCCTTCCGTCGCATGTTCTTGCAGTCGCCGCTGAAATGCCATCATCTTCCTTTGCGGGAACACTGTTCCACAGCTGCCTGCCTAAATCCAAATCCTCAAGCCCTAAATCAAGGCGGACCGAGCCAGGTTGAAAGCCTCAACACGTCGTCTTCTGCTTTTCGCAGTGATTACCTCTATAAAGCTTAGGTCTAACCAAATCATGACTGATCTTCTAGACCGCAGTTTTACTTCCTCCTTCTGGCATAGACCTGGAAGGGCATATAAGCCCTAAGCCCTAGACCCTAGACCTGTAGCCCCAATTAAACCCTGCATGAGCGCTAAACCCCAACCCTGAAGCGTATGGCAGCTAAGAATCTTCGAACGGATGACGCAGGCGCTGCATGCCTCAGGGGTGCAAAATACCCACCCCAACAAGCGTGGCTATGTGCCGGAATTCGTCTGCCCCAGATCGGGGCAAGCCCCGGAACCTTTGCGTTGTCGGGCTGCATAAGGCATCAAGGGCCTTGTTGCAAAATCTGATAGTCTTAGAGGGCTCCAGAACAAGGTCTTAAAAGATCTTAAAGGTTCAAGACCGTAACCCTGAGCCCTAAACCCTAAACCCTAAACCCAAAAAACCCTAAACCCTGTACCCTAAGCCCCAAACCCTAAACCAGGTTTAGGGGCCGGGCCTGGATTCCCGGCAAAACGAGGCGCTCCAAACAAAGCTTGGTTTGGGGCTTAGGCTTTAGGGTTTAGGGGAAGTAGTGTAGACATTTCAAAGACGGAGTAGTTCTGAGAAAAAGGAATACAGCCACCACTCCCCTAAACCCTGATCCCTAAACCCTATACCCTATACCCTAAACTAGGCCCTAGACCCTGAACCCTAAGCCTTAAATCCCATAAGCCCTAAACCCTAAGCCCTAAACCCTAAGCCCTATAACCCTAAGCCCTAAACCCTAAACCCTATAAGCCCTAGACCCTATAAGCCCTAAACCCTGAACCCTAAAACCTAAGCCCTGCCCGATCCTGAGCCGTGGATCCGACACCTTTCCTTGAGAGCCCCGAGTCGAGTTTTAGGGTTTTGGGGTTTTGAAGGTTTTAGGGTTTCAGGGTCTAGGGCTTTGGGTTTAGGGTTAAAGGGTTCAGAGATTAGGGATTAGGGGTTCAGGGTTTCGCGCAAAGGTTCCGAGATCCAAGGCGCCTCTTGCGACGCTGTCGAGCGATCGGACAAGAACGGATGGCTTTGGTAGATACCCTACAGAGTTTAGGGTTTAGGGTTCAGGGTCTAGAGTTTAGGGTATGGGGTTTAGGGTTTAGGGTATAGGGTTTAAGGTGTATAGGGTTTAGGGTTTGAAACCCTAGCCCCCAAGACCCCAAACAGGGCGATGTTGGCCCAGTTTTTTGGTTTTGCTTCAGACCTGCATCCTTGAGCTCAGCCAATTGGGGTACCAAAAAGGAATGATGTAACCTTTCTTGGGGAATGCCGAGACCTTCGAGCGTGCGCCCGTGCTGAGGCACCTTGAATGTAACTACTTTGCTACAAGGTCCTGTCTGGACTTGGGTCCAGCCCCTTGCATGAGACGGCACAGAGTGTGGTGAGTCTTTAGGATTTAGGGTTGAGGGGTGTTTCTTCGCAAACTTTCCTTTTGCATACTCCCTCTTTAGGTTCCTACTGGAGCATGGCACTCGCGTGTTTTTTCAAGTCTCCATGTTACTTGCGCCAGAGACTGACTGTTCTGAAGCTTAACCCCCAAACCCGAACCCCCAATCCGAATCTTTAAACTGTAGAGTCTGTAGAGCTATAATTAAGCCCAGGCTGCACCCCTCAGCTACAGACTGCAATCCTTGAACAAAAGAGCTAAAATCCTGCAATGTCAAACAAGACCCGAAACATCAATAAGTGAGCCTTCAATTATCACATGTACTGCACCCTGAACCCCAAAACCTACGGGATCTGCCAGAAGAAAATCCACGGACACAGCGTTTCGACCCTGGGCTCCAGTGTAGGGTTTTAGGGTTTAGGGGCTTGGAGACCTTCAGGGCTTTCGCAATTTTAGGGCTTGTGGGTTTAAGGGCTTAGGGCCTGAGGGGCTTCCTCAACACTCTCTAAAGCCTTATCATTCATATATATATATATAGATATGTGTATATATATATAGATATATGTATATGTATGTATGTATGTATGTATGTATGTATGTAATTGCATTTATTTGTTAAAACCATAGTACATTCGTTGCATATGGTTGTTGTTCGGGGTTTTCGCCCAATTCGAGCGAAGACCGGACTTCGTTGAGTACGGCGGTTTCTTTGTTTGAGTATGGCGAGGGTTTAGGGTTTAGGGTTTACGGATCGCCACCCAGAGAACCCGACACCCCTTAATTAAGGAATAGACCTTAAATCATATTGATAAGGCCCCTATAATATACCCTAAACCCTAAACCCTAAAAGTTAATCAAGGGGTATTGGGTTCTCCAGGCATATTCAACGAAGGCCTGTCCTCGTTGAATATGGCATCCCGTTTTTCGCCAAATCCCCGAGTTCTGGGCTGAGGATTTACGTTTGAGGCCTAGGGTTTTGGGGCTTAGTGTTCAAGCTTTGTGGATTTGGGGATTCAGATGTAGGACCTCGATTTTTTGGTGCTTAGGGTCTAGGCTGTGCGGTTTTTGGGGGTTTAGGGTTTGGGAGCTTTGGGTTTGGGAGCTTTGGGTCTACGCCTTGGTTTTGGGGCGGGCCTAGGCTAGGGTCCAGGGGCCTAGGGCTTATACAAAATCCAAGGTTTAGGGTTCGATAAGAAGAACAAGATGGTGTCCTAATGCTCGGGGAATCTTGGGTTGGGTGGGATGATTCTTGATACCATGGTACCGAGACTGCTCGATCCGGAGCTACTGAACCCTAAACCCTAAACCTGCTTAGGCTTTTTTCGGTTCAGGAGTGATGAGCCCGGGTTCAGGGCTCTTTAAGGTTTAGGGTTTAGGGTTTAGGGCTGCAGGGTCTGATGTTCAAGGGTTGAGGTTTAAGGGTTTAGGGGTTTAGGGGTTTTAGGGTTTTAGGGGTTTAAGGGTTTAGGGGTTTGGGGTCCAGGGCGAGCAGGGTTTCGGTTTTCGGATACTCAGGTTTGGAGTTTAAGTCCTGGGCTTAGGGTCTGCCTTATTCAGTCGCTAGCGTAGAATCTGAATCAAAACCTAGGCTCACAATACATGCGGTTTGCCGTAGTTACCGTAGTTGTGAGAGCGAGCTTCGACAAGTCGGGCAGGCTGCACTGTTTCGGGTTTGGGGGTTTTAGGGGCTTTAGGGATTTGGGGATTTAGAGTTGAAGGTTTAGGGGCCAGGTAGATTGTAGGGATTTCAGAGCCCTCTTTGCAAGGGCTCCACAGTGTGGTGTGCAGGCTTCTGGTGCTCCGGCATGTATGGTGTAACGTCTAGGGCGTGTAGCTCTGTAGGGTGCAGGGCCGGTTTGGAGTTTATGGTACAGGGCCGGTTTGGATTGTAAGCACCTGCTGGAGTGGTCTCGCCGTCTTTGCGGATCCAATTATTGCATGTAACAGGGCCTGCTAGTGTGACCTCAGCGCGGGCCTTTCCGAAAGTCAGGAGCACCACATGTTGCACCCTAAACCCTAAACCCTACATGGCCGGATCCTTTCTTTGCGGGCCATGACATTGGGATTTTGATACTCCTAACTATCGGGAACGCCAAGAGTTGAGGTCGGAATTGTTGCAGCTTAGACTGCTGCATCTTTAACATGACGCACCACAGTGAACCTGGTGCACGGGAAGCAGTCTTCGGGTGCACCTCGTTCTGCGCAAGTTGCGGGCAACACGTTGTTCCAAAACCAAGAATGGATGCCCACATACCAGGGTTCTTTTCCGTCTTTGGTGCAAGCCTTGGTCTTGAAACCCCGCTCTATCTATCTGAACCCTTAACCCAAACCCTAAACCCTAATTATACCCTAAACCCTAAAACCCTAAAGCCCTAAAGCCCTAAGCCCTAAGCCCTAGATCCCTCTCTGAACCCAAGCTCAAAGGCTCAGATTCGGGTCGTTTAAGCTATAAGGTCTTATCAAATCGGTGAAAATAGGGTTTAAGTAAAATAAGTTAAAGGTGAAAAAAGAGGTTGAAACCAGGTAGAATGGGGTTGCAATTTTGGTGAATGGTCCCTGCATGGTTACTATAAGGAGACAACTAGTCGTGATGTCAGCCCTAAACCCTAAACCGCTTGCCACCCAACGTTTGCTTCTATCGGGGTTTGGGATTTGCCACCCGAGATCTTCTAGAAGGGGGTTTGGGATTTGGGGTTTGCCGCCCATCATCTTCTCTTAGTGTTGAGGGCTTCCCTCTGATGATCCTGTTTTACGTGGGGCTTCCCGGACCGGCCTTTTTTCCCTTACCTTCCAGAGCAGTGCAAGCCCCAAGCCCTTGGATCCTCACAGCTTTAGCCAGCGAAGGGTAAGTCCTCAAACCCTGATCCCTTAAATACCCACCAAAGCACTGCAAGCCCCAAGCCCGAAACACCGGAACCCTTAAACCACAGGGCCACATCCACACATGTAACGGATATAGACTGAACCTGCTTATGCTCAAATGATGCCGAAACCCGAAAAGAAGCCCATGCTTCGTACTGAGTTCAACAAGGCGCTTCGCACACGTGTGACCTAGGAATGCCAGCCCTGTGATACAAAGGTCGCATTCATCAGTGTATCCCCTGGTAGTTCCTATACAGTTATGGTATCTTAACGCAGTTACCCCAAACCTTGTTCGAATTTTGCGTCTGAGTCACCAGTGGTTCTCCCAAGCTAAAATAGCCCCAAACCTTATATGGATAGTTCTCTAAATGAGGGTCCCTTTTTCGGTCCCCAATATAGTACGGCACCCTTCTAAGAAGGACCCTGAAGGGATCCTACGCAGCGAACTACCCATGTAGACCCTAATAGCAATTGGGGCTGGCCAAGACGCATCTGTCGAGAAGCTGCGGACGAGCCACGTTCTTCCGCAGAGCCGCTGGCTGTTGGCTTAGGGTTGAGCACACCGCAGATCAGCCAAGTTTACCGTTTAGGGTTCCGTGCTGATGGTTAGGCTCTTGGTTATCTCTTGCATGTCAGTTCCCCAAAATATTTCTCGTTTACCTATTAAACCCTAAACCCTAAGCCCTAGGAGGCATTGAGCTATCGCCTGGCTTAACAAGGCTTGGGCCCCGGCCGCGTGCGCAATCTCTGCCGCTCGCGCCGCTGTGAGGCTCGGGCCGCCTCGCTTTCCACTTGGCGGTTGTCGAGCCCTTAGCGAAGACTGTAGGATTTGGGGTTTTAGGCTCAGCGTAACCTCTTTCTTTTTTAGCTTCTGTGGGGCTTACGGACTCCTTCTATGCAAGTTTAGGGCTTCAGGGCGTGAGTATTTGCTGTTTAGTTCCGACCATGAGGAAGTTTGGCAACAAGCCTAATCCCAAAACCGATTGGAGTAAGCGGGGAATTTCAGAAAGTTCGGCAGTTTAGGCTATGCTCCAAACCCTAAGCCGTACATTCTATTGCGGCTCTTTGTCGTCTGCGACCATCGCATTCCGGGTGTCGGCCGTTTGAAATGCCTGCAACCCTTCTCAAACAGTAGAGCCTAGCAAAGAGCTTTGATGCAAGAAGTATGCTGCTTGCATCTGGCATGCACGCTGAAACTCCGTGTTACACTCTGAAGAACCCGGCATCTGCGGCCTCTGGAGGGGATTCTGGACAAAGCTGAGGTTTCGAACGAACACACGCTTGGACAGACACCCCTGAAATTAGATGCCTTGTCCGACATCTGTCTCTAGTAACTGGGAGCGCTTGCCGACCCCCCGAACGGTATTCACGGTTTAGGGTTTAAGTATGCTGATCGTGCATGTGGCCAGAGGGTCGTGGGAAAGAGGTGCAATCCAACAGCCGTGCTGTAGGGCCTATTCCCAGCAGCATTGTCCCTAAGCCGCAAAGCCGAAACCCGAAGCCTCCAACCGAAACCCTAATTCCTAAACACATTCTAAGCCGTGCAAACATCTTCCACGTAAACCTTGACATAAAGCCCGGAAGTAACGAACCTCCTGGCTGCCGTGCTGTCGGAAGTCCCAGATGTCGACTGAGAGTGTTTGGCTTGACAATCGCACATGAGCTCTCCAGGGTTTCGATTCAAGTTTTGTAGAGTTCAGGGAGTTTGTGGTATAGGGTTCAGGGTTGAGACAAAAAGCTCGAGTCTTGCATATTGACTTGCGAAGTTGTACTGGGAAATATCACATAGCCATGAATCAAACATCGTCGCATATGGGATAGGAGATTCCCTACACCAATATCGCTTTTTTCACCACAAACCTCCAACCCCTAGGATTTTGGAATCACGACTTACCCGTAGTCTCCATTATAGTTCCCTTTTCGGATTAGCCATTTTATATTGCGCCGGTCACAAAGTTCGTCGCTCTCTGTGTTGTTCACTTACAACACTAACCTTTCCAAGACCCTTTTCCCCCGTAGACTCCTCCACAAGTCCTCAGACCGGAACAATTTAGGACTACAACTTCATTCCCCGATGATGGTTCCTCCACGAGCCATGCTATGGTATGCCTCACTCCTTGTACTTGTACTCTGCGTACTCCGTCTACTGTCCCCAGCGGACTAGGCGAAACTTTATTATCGGCATGTATTTGGTAATTGGGTAAGCGGTAAGTTAACCGAAAAAGGCAACCCTTAAGCCCAAACCCTTAAACCCTTAAGCCCCTAAACCTCTAAACCCTCAAACCCAAACCCCTAAACCCTAGCCCTTAAACCCTAAACTTTGGTTGCACTACGGGTTTAGGGTGTGCAGGGTTCAGGTTTTGGGTTTTGGGTTTGCTGGGATTCGGGTTTTATAGTGGTGCAGGGATGAAGACTGACAGGACGTCTAAACCCTGAACCTTCGTGAGAGGCCCTCGGTTGTGTCAGACTTCGCAGATCTTGCTCCTTGTGAGAGAGCTCACGAAAAGCCACAGCTGAGACCTCAAAAGGTTCGATGTCGAGGATGTTCCAGTTTAGGGTCCTAAAGTACGTGGTCCAGGGCCTAGTTTAGGGGATTATAAACCCTACAGCCGTAAAGCGCTAAAAGCCTCGACTCTCAAGCACAGGTAGCGCCTACCTTCAACCCTGCCCTGTGGTGTATATGTTTTGTTTTTTTACTTTGTCGACCTCGGTTTAAAGTTTAGAGTTGACCGTCTGTTTGGTGTTTAGGGTGTTTAGGGTTTCCGGGATATATGGGGACGTTTTGGTGGCTGCAATATGTCCCTAAACTTTATTCCAACTATTCCCCGCCCTTTAATGGATGTTGGACTATTACTTTTCTGACTTTGGGGGTTCGGGTAGCCTTCGTTATCGCTTAAGGCACGCATGTTTGGTGCACGAGAGCATGCAAGTGTGGTGCACCTGGCGCTTGATTTGTTTAGGGCTTGGCCCTTGTAATATAGGCGTGGGAGTAATTACCAATGCTATTCCCCGGGGTTTCTTGCCATTTTCTTGCTGTATTATACCCCAAATCCCAAAGCCCTCTTCTAAGAAATAAGGCCCCTATACTACAACCTTTTTTTGCTATAGAACCCTGATAGTCCACCTTGTTTGGAGGACTGTTTAAGGAACTTCATTCCAACGCTTGAGGCCCTTATAGTCGTGCCTCGGAAGGCAAGACTCTACCTCGAGATTCCAACTTAATGTTTAGGTGTAGGGCTCAGGGTTGAGGGTTTTGGCGTTTAGATTTAAGGCACAGGGTCTAGGGTTTGCCGGGTTAGTGCTTTCAGGGTTTTACGGGTGAGGATTCCCTGCTCGGGCGCCTCAACATTCAAGAACGCAGCTCCTCCGTCACGTATGTTACCCTAAACCCTAAACCCTAAGCGGGGGGGGGGGGTTTAGGGATTTAGGAGTTCCGGTCTGGAGTTCAGGGTTTGGGGACGTCGCACTTGTCACATCCGCTCTTTGAGGTCTGCGCACCAGCTTGTCGAACTTGTCTCGTAATTCAGAGTACTGCCATCGGTCCTGCAGGTGAGGTTATCCTTATAGAAGCCCTCATCGATGCCCTTGTCATGGAACCTTACACCAGCCGTGCAGCTTCTCAGCTCTAAGCTACCAGGCCTGCTTACAGTGGTTGAGTAGGAGCTGGGCGTAGAGTTTTGATTGCATAGCCTGAAGATGTAGATTTTGGCGCACTTCGTGTATACAGACAAAATTAATTACGCCCCCCCAAGAGCAGAAGAGCGGTTGCGGTTTAGATTTCGTGTGTAGGGCTTTCGAGTGGCGGGTTTGGGGTGTAGGTTTCTAGCTTAGGCCTTGCGTCTTTGGATTTTCTTCTTGCCTGAACGGGCTACTTTGCATGCCTTACTCATGGATTGTTGGATGTCGGGACACGAAACCCTTGCTCGAAATCCTAATCCTTCATGCTAAACCGTATCGGAACCTCAAACGCGAAGTCCCAAATCCCAATCACCCCTAAGCCTTATAAACCCTAAAGCCCTAAACCCTGACACCCTAAATTGTGGCTCCGACGTCCAATGGCCCCAATATCCGATGGGGTTGAGTTTTTTGGGTCTCGGGTTTCAGGTTTTCGGGCTTAGGGTTTGGGGTTCAGGGTTTAGGGTTTAGGGTTTATAGGGTTTAGGGTTTGGGATTCAGGGTTTGCGACTCCCGGTTAGGGTTTTTTGAGGGCTAGGGCTTTGGCCCCGAGATCATCACGCCCCAAACTAGAGACAGGTTCTGTAGACCTTGGGCCCTGTTATAGGGGTTTTTCACCCGAAGTTCTAAGCCCTCGAAATCTTCGTGTTCACTTCTAAGCGTCAGGGAATGGGCTTCAAGTTATCGCCCCTCGTTCCGAGCAGCTCTTCAGCCGGACCTGATAAACGCGCTGCCAACGGTTTAGGTTTTAGGGTTTAGGGGCGTAGGGTTATTGCGGTTGGAGCTGCTGAGGTTGATAGGTTAACGCTTAGAGGTTTAGCTTTTCGGGTTAAGGGTTTAAGCTTCTGATCTTCATTCAGGAACATGCCAATCATCATATTAGGGATCCTACTATTAGAGTGCGTTCCTGAATTTAATTATCCCGACTTCAGGGATCTTGGAAGATCTGGGTAGATGCCGACTGACGGCAGCAGCCACGGGTGCACTAAGTTTCATTCGTGGATCCACCGCCAACGGGGGTACAATTTGCTCTCGTGGGTTGTTTTAGTGCCGGAGGCTCACGCCAGGAGACCGAAGCCGTGGCGAACCTGAGATTGTTGGCCATACTGTAGGGTTTAGGGTTTAGGGTTTAGGGATTCAGTGCTTGGGGATGTCTTGAGCGATGTTTAGGGATGTTCGTTTCATTGCTCAGCCTCTAAGACTAAGTGGGCAACCCTAAACCCTAAATCCCCAGACCCTAAACATCCTGAAAACGTTAGAAAACCCTAAAAGCCCTAACAACTCTAAACCCAAATGCGCTTCACGGTTTCAAGACCGCTGCACCTTAAACCTGAACAGCCCATTCAAATTTTCGGATTGTAGAGATTGGGGTCGGCTAGGGGTTGCCCCAAAAGCAACCCACGACAAAAAGTCCGAAACCTCCCCAAACCTTGCAAATCAGGGTTTAGGATTAAGGGTTTAGGTTTATGGGATTCAGCCTTGTAAGTACAGGGGGTCGGGGGGCTGCCTGATCGGTAGTACTATTCCTGAAAAGTTCCAAATTATTGCAGCTACAGTTACAGTGTACGAACCCCATAGCCCCATCTTAGTAGTAGAGCTTTCAAGCCCCCAGATTACTGGACAAGTAAGCCAGTATGTAAGTCCTTGTAGGAACCTAGGCCCCGACTTCCCGTGCTTAGCACAGACAGACCCGTTTTGTTCAAGACGGAACCCTACACCCTAAAGCATGACCTTTGGGTTTAGAGTTAACGGTTAGACCTCTGATTCCTAAACCCAAAGGTTTCGATCCGATACCCGCGAATGTGGAAGCCGAAATGATTACCAACGCTATTCCTTGTTGTTCCCTGTTACAAGTGTACGATAGCGGACCTCCAAAGCCGTATTCTAACTACTAAGGCCACTACACCTCAATCGTGTCGGCTGAAGTAGGCTCCGAGGCGAGACTAGCCGTAAACAAAACAGACGACGCCATTGAACGGATGAAAGGTCTCGTGCTCAGGGTTTAGGGTTTAGGATCTAGTGCGCGGGGTTCGGGGCGTAATAGAGTGGCCGGAAGAAGTAGAATAGGGACGTGTCTCTTTTAGTTAGATTAGACAAACAAACAAATGTATAGGGTGTGTGTGTGTGTGTGTGTATCTGTGTTTACATATATATATATGTAGAAATATACACACATTTATATGGGGGGGGGCTGTTACTAGAAATTCGTCCACGCTCTACATTGGGCTTTGGGTTTTGGAGTTTGGGAGGCCGTAGGAGTTCGGCCTTTCGGGGGCGCTGGGTAGGGAGATTTGGAGCGAGGGGTTTAGGGGTAGGGTTTGTAGGCTTTCGGGTTTAGGG
>CAJNJA010010725.1:0-13457 GCA_905231915.1 Symbiodinium necroappetens | reverse complement strand
CTACTACTACTTCTTCTGCTACTACTTCTGCTACTTCTATTGCTACTGTAGCAGCTACTGCTACGACTACTAGACTATTACTACGGCGACTACTGCAGCTACTACTTGTTATCTTTTTTGAATATATAAACGGTTCCGGAGCCCTTGAGACCAACGGGCCTCTGACCTGGCCAGCAGGAGCTCAACAACACGAAGCCCAGATGCCAGAGCATATTCAGCCAGTTTATTGACCCCTAAACACTAGTTGCCCCTCACCAAGATGGAATCTGATCAGCACCGCCCAAGGGATCTTGTCATGAGTGAAACCTTTTAAAGTTCCATGCCCCCTCTAAACCCTGAACCCGAGACCCGAAAGCCCTTAAACCCTAAACCCGAAACCCTAACTGAGGAATCCCCGAACTGCTGCACAGGATCCGGCGCCGCTCGAGGAGCCACGCAGGCTCGAACTCCGACCGAGACGGCCCAAACGGAATTTCGTCGTATTCGGTTTCGGGCTTAGGGTTTAGATACGGATACTTGGCACACGTATCTAAGAAAACCTTGATGATAGCCATCACACATGGAAGCAAGGCAGCATGTGCCAATGACACTTTGGACACCATGACACGCTGAGAACTGCTCTCAGTGGGAAAGGGTTGTGTCATTCTCGATTTGGCAGATGATGACTTACTGCAAGAGACACTCCGCCTCCACTACTACCCTCCGCGTTGTGGCCAAGCCTCGGAGATGCGGTATCCTGGTCAAGGCGATGTGTAACACAGAAGGTCTGTAGAACCTAAGAGGATCTTCGAGGGTGTAAACGAGAGAATAATCCTTCGAGAAACGGCCTACGTCAATCCGGTAAAGGACCTGCAGCCATGAACAGGAGAGACAAAAGTCCCAAAAGATTGGGCCGGGCCGCCGTCGTGCGGTTGCGGCTGAGAGCCGTCTTAGGCATGCAACTCTCCTAAACCTCAGCCCAAAGCTTGAAACACGTACTCCAGACTCTATAGCCTATACCGAATACCCTAATACCCTGCAGCCAGACACTTAGATCCCACACTAAATAACCCAAACCTGGAAGCTGCTCATCGGCGTGCGATCGCTGCGCCGTCCCGAACTGCATCGGGCATCATCGGGCTCCCTGGATTCGCCTTTCGACATCTTTGCTCGGTTCTGAACCAGCGTCGCCGAACCCGCATGAACCCGCTAAGCTGCTTCCACGCATCCTTTAGCGCGCAAGGTTTCATCAGCGTCGTAGTGAGAACCCTGACCTTGAGAGACGTGATCCTGCATCACGAACAGCTCTCAGCTTGTCATTATTGTTACACATCATCCTCGCGATGATGTGATCTGATGTGTATTGTAGATACTTCGCTGCGATGAATCCCCCGCCTTAGAGCTCCCTCTTTCAACGTCCGATAGCTAGGACCAAGCATAAGAGCTGGGGGTACCTCTCATGCTTCCTCCGGAAAGAGAACTGCGCGTCCCCTGCCAGGCGCATGCCCCGGCGTGCTGCTGGTTTAAGGTACGGCCAGAAATGGGCGAAGCCGGACAGGGGCCAGCGCCGGGGATGGGCCATCAGGCAAGAAGGCCGGAGGGGCTCTTAACCCTCCAATCCTCAAGCTTTCAAGGATACGACAAGGGTACTATAAGGGTTTCTATAACCCTTAAACCCTAAACCCGTAAACCCTAAACCCGTTCACCCAAAGCCCTAAACCCGCACACCCCAAAGCGCTAATCCACTCTCATTGGGGTGCCGGCAACTTCAATGTGGTCGAATGCCGGGATAAGGCTCAGGTGAGTAGTCATTCTGGTTTGCCGGATCGTTTCAAGTTCGAAGTCGCGATTCCGGGATCTTTTGTTGCATGCTTTTCGACGATGAGAGGCAAGGATCCACAGTGACTTAGAATTTTGGTCTCTGTGAAGTAGGGCTCGGGGTTGGGACGTCGGTTTAGGGTCAAGGCCTTTCGGGGGTTGCAGTCCAAGACACTAGGTTGGGTGTTTGGGGTGTTTTCAGTCCCGGCTAGCGACACGCAAATAACCTGAATACTACCGTTACGACAGGAAGCATTTACGACATACGACCCCGGTCTCCTAAACCCTACTCAGTGGCCGAGTAGATGGATGACCCCTAAACTTTTCTAGCTACGCAGAACTCTAGCCATAATTTCATATCTGGCCGACATCCGGGCCAGAAACTCAGCCACGAATGAGGCCTCCTCCGGACATGTTGCCAGGAGAAAGCTACTCTAGGAGGCCCGTATAGTCTCCGCAAGAAGCCCGGGTCTTGAATCCTAAGCCCTGAGCCCTGAACTCCTAAACCCTAAATCCTCAACCCTAAGCCTTACAACCCGGAGACTGCACCGACGCGCTCGCCCCGCTTTGTTTCAAAGGCATGTGATGCGGCGATGCGCATGGTAAGAGCCTCCATAAGCTCGAAGTTAGCTTCACCATCTTGTGACCGGAGGGCGCTTCTCAAGGTTACCCCAGGACCTTAGACCTTGGAAGCCGCCCCTAAACTTGAAAATCCCCCATTAACAAAACCTCAGGCAGGCCCCAAAACGGCGTCTGTGGACGGTTGAGAGGGTTTAGGGGCCCGAAAGGACCGAACCCACTCCAGGTCGCAAGGCGCAGAGGATCACCAAGGCGGCACAGTGGAAACGAGAGCCGAAGACTGAGGTTCAGCACTTCATGTCCGTGCGTGCGTGTCGTGCGTGTCTCTTTGGACTCTGTGTATGTATATACATATACATACATATATATATATATATTTATTTATTTATGCATGGTATGAAGTATCCTAGGTTCCTCCGAGAGTCCAGTGCCACATCGAGCCGAACCATCCTGCCCGGACTGCACGAGCTGGCACCTCGCTTGGCCGCGTCCGCCTTTAGGAGTCTCAAGAAGTAGACCAGGGTTTTGGGGGTAGATGGTAGGACAGGTATATGGGGACTAGAGTGGTATACTATTTCTCATGTGGTCATGTGGTAAGTTGCTGGCCATTTTTGAAGACCTCCCTGGCGATGTTTCGGGTGCAGGGTTGGGGGTTTCGGGGTGTCGGGTTCAGCTTAGGGTATGATGCTTGGGGTTTAGGGTTTAGGGTTTATAGGGGTTGGAGTGTACAAGTATTACAGTTTTAAGATGTGGGGTTTGCGGCCCCGAGTTCAGGGTTCCGGAGCCCCTGGGAGGTGGAGACAGCCATTGGCAACCTTCCCGTAGGATTCCAGACACGTCCCAACAGATTCTGGGAGTTTTGATCTCTAAGATCTAGATTCTAGATGCCACCAAGCCCCAGCGTAGAGGCAATCTAAAGGTCTGGGTAATTAGACAACCCTGAGGGCAGATATGATCAAGAGGCCTGAGTAGGTAGACTAACCAGAACAGGGGTTCGGGGTTTTACTCGGTAGATACTGTACATCCGGCAACCCGGGAGATCAGCGGACATAGCTTAGTTTAAGGAGGCGGGACTACGATTTTCGGGGGTTTGGGGTCACTATGACCACCTAACAAGTAAAAGTCTGTACTCCAAATGATCGTCTCGTCCTTTGACGATAGAGGCCCGTTAACACGGCTGGACTTCATCATTCATTTCATCATACTTAGGCTTCGGGAAATATTTGCAGTAGAGCTTTGAATTATCCAAAGACTCCTTGATCTGGGCTTGCGGTTTAATGATGTCGTCACAGCTGAAGTCGCGCGTGCACATGGTGCAGCGGCCACATTCGGAGTCTCTGGCGGTGGCTGCACAGTGTGGAGACGGAGGAACGCGAAACACCTAAACTCTAAGCCTCTATACGTCAGATACCCACCTGCATCTCTCGCCCATGCTTTCGGATTTAGGACGACAGGTGTGTCGGGCTTGAAGCACCGAAGGCATCCTAAAGGCATGAGTCATCCTCGGTTTCTTTATACCACCTGACGCCCGGGTTTAGGGTATCTTGGCATTTGGGTTGTGCTCGTTGGATTTACTTTAGGGTCTAGGATTTGGCAAATCGGACAATCTGTTGCTTCTACAGTAGCAGGGTTTGGACATGACGACCTTACCACCGGCAGCTTTGCTACCTGCTTTCCTCAGTTTCCGAGCCGCGTCTTCAACCTTGGGGCGGACACGCATGACGCGCTGTCACAGGCTGGATTGAGTTCGTACACCTTGGTGTCCGTTGTTATCAAGACTGATATCGGTGGTGGCGACGCAGAAGGTTGTGTTGAACATGGTCTGGACTATGTCTGTGACAATGACGATAAAGGTTGCTGGTGGTCAGCTGATGATGTTGATGATGACAACCATCATGGTCTTACAGAAGACAGTGGATTCCTGGGAGATTGACCTAGCCTCTGATCGCATACCTGCTGTACGACACATTGACATGGAGAATGGCATGCAGCATGTTCCCAAAGCCATGCTGATGTCTGTAGAAGGGCTTGCGTATCATGAGACGGCTTTAGCATCAGATGATTTTGCACAGCAAGTCCCGAGAAGTTACAGGACCAACAAGAGATCCTTCTCTGGACCGGACTTTACAAATACCAATATATGTATATGTATAAGGTTTTTGTATCTGTATTTGTATATGTATATGGATATGTATATGTACGTATATGTATGTATATCTGTATGTATGTACGTATGTATATATATATATATACATACACACATATAGGTGTGTGTGTGTGTACGCAGACAAATACACATACAGGCAACTGGAGATCTGCTGATTGCTGGAACCCAGCTTTGACATCATGCTGCGGTAGGGTATGGTGCGCGTTACTTTGCGCTTCTTTTGCCCACAGGATGCAGGAGTTTGTGAATTTCTGTGTTTCTCTCTGTTACAGTATCTACACTTCTGTCGCACGAGGTGGGAATGAGCAGCAGGGTGCGCTGGCATCTCAGGGCCCAAAGACTGGCTCGAGGACTGCCAGGTTACCGCGACCACTGCCGTTTCTCCTCCTCTAACTGCTGCTTCAGGAGGGCTGACTGCGGCAGCCTCGACAAGGCGCCTACCAGTTGGCAAGGACAGAGGGCGAACGCTAGCAGCTAAGGGTTCGGAGAGATGCAAAGGAGTAAAGATGTCGCCCGAGGAAATCGAAATGGGCTGCCCCTCCAATAGCATCCAACTGGGCAAGCTTTTTGCGGAGTGCCGTTCTAGCTGTTGCTAATGCAGATAAACATAACCGTCTTCGCCATCGTGTAGGCAGCTCCTATGCAATATCCACCCTCACAGAACCATGAGGGGTGATAAAAGCTCAGTCAGAGGGCAGCAGCAGCAGCAGGAGTTTACGTAGTCGCAGCACTGGTGCTAGCGACATATCCCACTGTCTCCCTGGAGGAATTGCCGGCTGTGCTGTCCGTGTCTTTGGGTACAGATCGCAGGAGCACTACGCAGCTCCTGCGATGCACTGGCCAAGGGTTCACAGTACCGAGTGTTGGAGTTCGTGGCACGCCACCCCCGACTGTAGGCAGAAACCCTTAGCCTTTAACGTCTCAACAAGGAGAGCTGAGACGACAAACTGAGTAAGGCCGAAGAGTCAGATCTAGGTTGTAGGCTTCAAGCATGTAGCTGCGAAGGCCTTGCGCCTTAGCAGTACTGATTCGGTACACATCTATGTATGTATGTATGTATGTATGTATGTATGTGCATGTATGTGCATGTATGTGCATGTATATGTATGTATGTGTATGTATGTGTATGTATGTGTATGTATGTGTGTTTATGCATATGTATATATGTGTGTGCGTATGTATATTTCTGTACATATATACATACATACATACACACATATACATACATACATATATATATATATGTGTGTGTACACACACATATATAGCTAGCTAACGAACTAACTAACTAATTAACTAACTAACTAGCTAACTAACTCACCAACTAACTAACCAACCAACTAACTAACTACCTAACCAACTAACTAACTAACTAACCAACCAACCAACCAACCAACCAACCAACCAACGAACGAACGAACGAACGAACGAACTAACTAACTAACTAACTAACTTACTAACTAAATAACTAGCTAAATAATTAAATAAATAAGCAAATAAATAAACCATCGTTTCGAGTGACATCGATTCCTTTCTCAGCCTCCGGCGTTGGCCATCCTACAGCCTCATGAGAAGACAAAGGACCTAAACTCTGAACCCTGAAGTCCAAGGCCTCAGTCTCCGCCCCCATGCCAGATGACTCGTTTTTCAGTACCGAGTTCGCCAGCAAAGCTCGGAAAGTCTACAAAGGTATGTAAGCCAAGGGCTTAAAGCCTGACTTCTTCAGCCCAAAACCCTAAACCCTACACCCAAAACCTTGCATGCGAGTTTTACTGCTCTGCAAGGAGCCGAGTATAGCACGGAAATAAGAGTCTTGCTGAGTCTTCAAGCTCTGAAGTTTTGAAGGCTCATAGGCTGGGGCCTGCGGGAGCGCGATGCCTTCGAGGAGGCTGGCAAAAGGGAGCAACTGCATGCCCTACCCAGACCTTCCAACTGTACTACCTTCGGCTGCGGCTTGAACGCCTTTGCTTTGTCTCGAAGTGGTTTGGACTGCTGGAGTTTGGTGTTCAGGGCGTTGTTAGCAATGCCTGGGACGTTGTCTGCTTCCGGGGTTAAGAACTTGCTCTTGAGTGTTGTAGAGCGTTATGAGCGTGGGTACGGGTGTTCATCAACGAATGCGTCCAGTCGAAGTTGGGTGTCTCGATACGCAGGCAAGCTGCAGAGATCAGGTGCCGGTAAGGGACCCTGACACGAAGCCTAGAGTAGGATCCTCTATATGAACGACCCTGACAAAATGACCTCAAAGTTTGAGAAGAGCCCATACGCAGGTTGCCATGCCGGAGGCAAGACGACTCGGTAACCTACATTGCTAAGCTCCTGGTGCTTTATTTCAACGTCCCTTGTTTCTGAAGCCCCCCTATAAACAGCCTAAAACCCTAAAACCTAAACCGTAAACCGTAAACCCTAAACCCTAAACCCTAAGCCCCCAGCCCTGTCAGCAGGAACTGCCGGGGCTCTGCTCCCGCGCGACAGCTGCGCACTGCGAGCGCAACGCGCTGCACATGGCCTTGAAACAGCTGTGGCTTGCCTGCATTCTGCTGTAGAAGAAGTTTATACATTATGCATGTATGTATGTATGTATGTATGTATGTAGGTAGGTAGGTGTGTAGGTACGTAGGTATGTAGGTATGTATGTATGTATGTATGTAGGTATGTATGTATGTATGTATGTATAATATACACATACACATACATCGGTCTGCATACATACATACATACATACATACATACATATATATATATTTATAGGTATACATATGAGCATTCTCCTATTTGGTCATAATTTCTTGTCTTTGTGTGTGTGTGAGACATACATACAGATAGGTAACCGGATAGACAGCCACATTGGCAGCAATGAGGATGTCGACAGTGGATCGGCAACTGCGTGGACAGGTGTCAGTCGCAGTAAGCAGAAAAGCCTTACTAGTTACCAAAATTATTCCCTAGGGCCACGTAGAGTATTATTCTACTATGATCTACCCCCAAGAATCCAAAGCACCTTTTAGGCTTTAAGGCTCCTCTAGTGGGGCTACTGACACTCGAGGTTCCTCTGTTATTGTTGTTTCTATGCAAGGTGTGCATGTGTGACGCATGACGTACATTATTAGATGTAGCTTGTGCGTAGCATGCACCGCCCCTGTGCAGAAGCAGGGACACAACAGCTTAAAATAGGGGGCAGCGTAAATTATCACTATCTGTTAGACGACGAAACAAAAATTTACCCCAAACCCGGCTCAAATTATTAAGGCTTCTATATCAAGCAGTGGATGGTCGCATGTCGTCGGGGATGGGAAGATTTCTGATGATCGGGGCAGGGCCGAGGAATGTGATGATGATAAAAGGCAGATGTAGTTGCAAGGTCTGAGTTGCATCTGGATGTGCGCGAAGTTTAGTGGAGATGCCTCAACGATTGTCATTTCTGGTCTACATCCATAGTATACTTCGGGGGCCTTTCGAAGATACTACACAATGCTAAGCTGCGCCAGAAAATCAGTATATGTCAGCCCAACTGCTTGCCCAGGAAGATGTCAACCCAAATCACACCGCTGCAGCCGTCCGCGACCAACGAGTGGGACACTGCGGACCAGCTCGGCGGCGGCATTCCATCTGACACTCAGCGCTCCAGCAGCTGGGACGACGCCGGTGCCTCTGCGCCTGCAGATCTTGTGAACGGCAAGAATCCGTCTTTGGAGATTGAGGAGAAGTCGGAGGGGCTTCCAACAGGAGGGCACGAAGACGGCCAGCCCGTGGATTCTGGCGAGGTTTTCCAGTCGCTCTCGCAAAGACGCTTCATCCGGGATGAATACCTGGAGCGGGTCCAGAACTTCTGCGATCAGGCGCAGGACAGGCATGTCGGGCACACCTTTCAAAGAGTCCGGGATGGTTGTCATTCTTTGCTGGCTATCCGTTTGTCTGAGCAGCTCCAGAAGATTGCAAAAAAATGATGCCGAACCTCTAAGATTTGGAAGTACATGCCTAGACACTAGGCTACAGAGGTGCTAGATGCTGTTAACTTTTGCGGTGATCAAACCACAATGATTGCCATAATGAACCCCTTGAAAAGACGTGAAAGTCGGACTGCTTTCGTCGTTCAAGTTCTCTACAATCCTAAACCCTGAACCCTAAACCCCTAAACCCCTAAACCCTAAGCCCTGAACCCTAAACCCTGAAACCTAAACCCTAAACTCTCACACGCGACGACAAAAAGCCCGAGGAGGGAGTGATGGAGGCGCTCTCCGTTGCTCTGAAAGTCACTCCCGGTGAGGACGCCCGGAAGTGGCTGAAGGACCGGGGTTTAGGGTGTAGGGTTTAGGGTTTAGGGGCTTTCTTTGTAGCTTGCTTGGGAGTTTAGGGTTTGGGAGGAGCCCTCAAGGGTACTTTCCTGTCGCGATTAGCATACCATGCGGCGCTAGCCACAAAATGGGAAAGGTAAGGTCTCTAGGGCTACTAACCCACGAATGATGAGAACCCTCACGGTTAGCTCCAGCTATGGGTTCATTGCACGAGGAACCCCAAACGAAGCGAAGCCTCTTTGCTGCGGCATCTTAGGTATTGTGCTTACAGGTGAGAGCTTCTGTATTCTTGGGTAACACGCCTGACGGCTTTTGCTTTGGTGCACTCGGAGTCTTTGTCGGAGACTGTAGCCAACAGGTCTGAACAAGCCAACATCGATGATTCACGTAGTGGCTAATCTTTTTGCTCACCAGACCTTTGCACTCGAGCTTCTGATTTACGGAAACAGGTCTATCAGATAGCCACCCGCTGAGAGTCAGCATGTCACAGAGCTGTAGCGCAGGTGGCTGAGGATGCCCTGCACCTTGGCACAGTCCTCTCCTATGGGAACCCTAAGCCCTCGACCTTAAAACCTCAAACCCGTTTTGGTGGTTTCGGGCATCGGTGATTGCTTAGGGCAGATCTTCCCAGCTTTCTTGCACCAGGTCGCTGTTGCGGTGCTCCCACTCTACTACAGTATCGTTACGATTATTGTTACTGCCGCTGCTTCTTCTAATGCCGGTATTAATTGTACGGCGACGGAATACCACTCGTGCAGCTCTCATCTTCGATGGCACCAAGATTGCCATCATCGTCATAAGCATCACCAGCACCGTCACCGTCACTGTCATCATCATCATCATCATCATCGTCATCATCATCATCAAGGCCAGCACCCCAGCTGTCATCCTCAACATCAGCAGCACCATCATTGTCATCGGGAGACTGTGCTGCTGCTGCCTCGGCCTTTATCTCTTTTCTGATTCGGTGCGTAATGTTCGCATTGCTAATTTCTGGGGTCTTCCTGTCCATGGTAAACACAGCTTTGATGCCGTGGGTGTTAAAGCGGGCTGCCGTGATGATAAGGAAGAGGAAGACGGTGATCAGGTTGACGGTGACTGTGATGATTCCCGGAGAAAATGCTTAAGGATCAATGATAAATAGTAGCAATAACATTAACAGTTGATGATCCTAACAGAATAGAAACAGCAATGACTTAGTATTAACAGCGACAAAATAGCCATCATACCAATAGTGTCGTTTTTTGATTGTATACATAGATCCTCTAGCTTGTGCCGACCCAAGCACGACATGACGACAGCTTGGACCATTGGAACTTCCTCCACTTGACCGGAAACAGCCAAACCCGGAGTCGTGGTCCCTGCCGTCTAAGCCCGATCCCCGTTCATGGAGGAAGTAGAGAATCTCCGAGGCAGTTCCACAATTTTTTGGAGTTTAACAGCTCTTCTGCTCTCACCGAAATCTCGAATGGTCGCACCGTTCGACCACTGATGGTACTTGTGGCCTTGATTGCTTGGAGAGTGTAGGTCGTTTTGGAGTTCTGTTTTTTTGGCGGAAAGGGGGTTCGTGGAGTTGAATCTAGCCTGTCGGGCGTGCATCGTGCTCCTTGGCAGTCCCAAGATTCTCCCAGTGTCGGGTTAGTGCCGATGCTATTTTAGGTTCAAGGTTTAGGTCTCTTGCCAATATTGCATTGGGCTTGGATTCTTGCAAGTTGCTTCGGGTGGTTGCAGTGCAGTCTCCCAGGAGAACGGCCACCGCGTCTCGCGCCCTGGACCAGCGGGCCGGACAGGTGCGGACTCTTCGTCTTCTGGGGTGCAGCCTGGAGTGCTAAAAGTCCTATATAGGGTCTATAAGGTTTCGAGGTTGACCCGGGTTTTGGGGTAAGGGCGTAGAAGGGAGTGCAAGGTTTCGGGGCCGTCTCTTTGGTCTCATAGCGTCGAGTTTTCTGGCTTGGAGGACTCGCCGTGGGCCCGGACTTGAGAAGGACGGTTTCAGAACCCAGGGAGGCTCCAGGCGGAGGCTTGAGGCTTGTATGTCTCGGGGGCTGAAAGCCTAGGCCTAGGTATAGAGTTTAGAGACTTCTTCATGGCTCGCAGTGGTTGAGCCCGCCTAATGAAGAAAGGGCCACTCGGGACTGCGCTTGGTGTGTGACCTGGATCGTTTTCCGGGTGGACCTGCAAGCCCAAACTCACAGCCCCGCACATCTAGAGTCTGGGCACATCGCACTGGATTGCTTTAGAATGGCGTCAAGAACGCCGCCAGAGGCCGTCAGGTTCTCTGGAAGGGCGGTGCAAGGGGGGGGGGTTCAGACATCAATAGCTTTGAAGCCTTCGACCTTCACAGTGGAAGCGAAACTTTCGTACAAGTTCCACACACACACAGATATATATATATACACACACACATACATATATATATATATATACACACATACATACATACATACATACATACATACATACATACACATATCTCTTTCTCTGTCTCGCTCTCATTTGGGGCATGGAGTCCTAAGTGCCGGCGCAGCCCATGTTGGGTGCACTTAAATGGGCAGCTGGCACAAAATCTACAGACATAGTGTGCGCTCACCAAACAGGGGTGGGATATAAACAGCAGTCGGAAAAGCCGTCCCACCCCCATAACAAAACCAAACATGAAGGCACATGGACACTGCATAAGAAAGCTGTCGGCTATCAAAGCACCAGACAAAGAACAGTCCAAGTTTTGGACCTAGACAGAGCAGGATCTTCCTCATGGGTATCGGATAAGGCCATCCCTACAGAGTTAACATACCCAGGATGACAAAGCACCTTCATCGAGGTGATAACGGGGACCTCAAAACAACTGCGATAAAATCAACAACAGCGCTTAACAGCAGCGTGAAGACCTAGACCGCTGGACCTCCACGCTTCAAGACAAATCGTGCTTGAATCACTCACTTGCTCACGAACTGCTAGCTAAGTCAGGATACCGGAGTCAGGGTCATCAGGTCCAACACCTCGTCGTCCGCGCATATCTCCGTAGGACTTGCAGTGTTGCCAGCTTCCAGTTTTTGATGATCCAGATGCCATCGCCTAACCGTCCACAAAATCCTTACCGAGTAGTATGCAAGCGTGTCCTCCACACCAATGTTCATGCCCACTTTGCACAGCGTGTCCCTCGAGCCCATGAACTCCATCACATCGGGGGAAGTGCGTTAGTTGCCAGCTTTCCGTTTGACGATCCAGATGCCCTCCCCTGACGAGCCTTGTTCTACTTGATAACGCACATCTGGAACGCCAGCGACTTCAAGAAGCCAGCCGCAAATTCCGCTACAGTGCAGGATGCAAGCATGTCCTGCATACCAATGTTCAATTTGGCCGCCTGACGAGCCTCTTTTCTGCTTCATGACGCGCGCCAGCGAAGCCAGCGTCTTCTTGAAACCAGCCACAAAATCCTATGCCTTGTCGTATTCGAGTGTCAGAGCGTGTCCTCCAAACCTAATGTTCAACATGGCCACCTTGCACAACCTGTCCTTCGTGACCCCAGCCGGCACTTTGGACCCTAACACGCACATTATATTCATTATATATGCACACACACACACACAGAGCTAATCTTAGGCTCTAGGCAAGCATCCAGACTTTGCAGTTGACCTCCCAGCATTCTAGTCGCCGCACGCAAGGCTGCTTCCGCTCTGTTGGCCGTGCAGAAGGCACTGTCTGCAGGCCCAAACGAGGCGAGATGACATAGAATGGAGGCTTTGAAGGCTCAACGGTTTGGGTTTAGACGTATGCTTGTATGTTGGATAGCCGATTTTATGTTCATAGTCAGAGATATCGAACAAGGAAGTAGATGCTATGGTCGAAGTTGAGATCTCCGCGACTGTTTCCAATCTTCCATAGTGCGAAGTAGAGCAGATCGTTTTTCTTCGGAACACATGTTATATATACTTTTTTTGAACGGGGTGGGCATCTGGAAGACATTCTTCATGACCGTGGAGGATAGGATATGGGGTTTTGACGAGAGGTTGAATTGCGACCCGGGCGTTCGCCATTAGCTTCCTGTTGCTGTTACATTGCACTAGTGCACCAAGTCGGCTCTGGTTCGTGCGATTTCCGGCTGGTTCCAGGTCCTGCAACGTGTACGCAGCATATAGACATCAAGGCCAAGATCCAAACTCCCAAATCTAGTACAGTATTCACCTTCCGTCTATAACCCGTCATCCTGAAACTTCGAATCCTAAACTCTTAACCCCTAAACCCTACACCCACAACCCCGAATGCTTGAGTCATTGAGTGATTGCTCTTTGCCGCAGAGGTCTGATCAGCAGTGGTACCCCTTTAGAGTCCCTTAGTATGTGGGTGGTTGTCTCTCTTAGGGTCCCTTTTGGGGTCCTTCTTATAAGGGTGCCGTACTATATTGGGGCCAAAAACAGGGACCCTAATTTAGAGAACTACCCATATCCTATACCCTGAAGCCCTGTTCTATACTTATGAAGACCTCTTTGTTGACTTGAAAGACCCCACAAGTCTCGAAAGGCGATCGGGGCAGCGGAGCGCGCGCTTGGGGATCTTTTCGTTTGGCGGGAAGCCCGGGATTTTTTTCGTTCTTGGTTGGGGGGGGGGTTTAGGGTTTGGGG
>CAJNJA010010723.1:0-14044 GCA_905231915.1 Symbiodinium necroappetens | reverse complement strand
ATGTGGGCTGGACCTTTCTTGTGCAAGGCACACACGGACGAAGCCTTGAAATCAATCGGCTCCGGCGTTCCGGCCCCAACCTGAAAACAGATCGGGAAGAGCCAGCGTCCTGCGTTCTCCGGGCTGCCGCGCCAGATTTCATTTCGAAGAGTGTCGGGACCAGGTGCCTTCCCAGCCTTTTGCGCCTGCAGAGAGCCTCGAGCTCCAGAAGCGAGGGGATAGCAAGGGGGCATGGAGCACGACACGCGTCTGCCCACCGACGGAAGCGTAGCTGCAGCTGCGTCTGTGAGACGATCTGTCCAGCCTCTTGCTGCTGAAACTGGGCTTGCAGAGCGTCATCAATATCAAAGCCGCTCACCGCGCGGACTTCACGGCGACCCCGGGCTGACTTCGAAGCCCAAGCTAGCTTGTTGGTGGCTTCCATGACACGGCCGGTGGAGTGCCAATGTGCAGATGCATCACTCAGCAGGGAAGTGAAATGGGCCCGCTTATCTCGTCTAGCAAGGGCATGGGCCTGTCGGCGGAGGGCGGCGACTACAGTTTGCAGGTGCGATAATTGAAGGCGCAGCTGGTGCAGGTGGAGAGCGGACTGACTCGGCGGTTCGAGGCGGCGCCATCTCTGCCAGACTCCCGCCAACAGAAGCCGATCCCGGAGGAGCGTCAACCGCCTGGTCTCTGCGCGTGCATCCCTAAGTGCATAGAGGAGTCCCTCCGCGGCAGTGGAGATGTATGGCTGCCGCTTAACGAAGGGAGGACGCCGGGGGAGAGCCGCCACGCTGGAAGCATGGGCTTGCCTGAGAAGCAACATCTGACGGTCAGGTGGGAGGTCATCCCGAGGCCGTATCGTCTTCCACAGCGAGGAGCAAACCTCCGAAGCAACGGCCGCGGGGTATCGACGGGGGCCATGGCGAGGAGGGGCCTCTCCAACAGGAACTTGCAACATGCACCAGATGGGCATATGGTCCCGGGTGGCCCCGTTGACAATATCGAAGGCAACGCACTGCGCGTGGTGGCTCACCGGAACCCCCGCAGTGACGAGGAAGTGGTCTAGGCGCTGCTTGCGCCCGCCCGTATGCTGCCAAGTCCAGGAGGGGCCACTGTGTATGGAGGGCCAAGTGCCCGGGGCAGCAAGCCCAAATTCCTGCGCAAACCGTAGCAAGAAATCATCTGCAGGCCGCGTCAACCGGTCGGACAACAACGGTCCAACCAGGACTTCATCCTCGTCCTGAGATAAGAAGTCAGCATTCGCATCAATACCTATGCAGATGCGGGCATGCTGGGGAAGCTGGCGAACCTGTTGGCCGAGCAGGACCCAAAAGGCACGGATCTCGTCGGCCGGACGGTCGGCGTGTGGGGCATGCGCGGAAACCAAGATCAGAGGGCACTCTGCGCGACAGCACCGCACGATGAGAAGGCGCGGATCCGCATAACAGGTGCGCCAATCTTCAAGCTGGAACGGCGGCGAGACACAGGCCGGGTTAACCCACACTTCAACACCGAAGCCACCCTTGACCCCGCCCGAACGCCAACTTAAGAACCCGTGCGACGCCCAACGCCCAGCACGGCTACGGCACTCCTGCAAGAATGCCACTTGAACACCCAATTGTTGCAACTGTTTGGCCAGATACAGCCGACGTTGACCGTGGCCTTCTTTGTTAAAGAAGCCCCGAGGCTCCAATGTAGGCAAATAGGTCTTACATTCGCCCCGGTTGGCCCTCAGAGCAACATGGGCCCTCAACGGGCCCACGTAGGCCCACAGAACAACATTCAAAACGATGGTTTCTATCAGCTCTGGTGCGTCAGATCAGGAAGTCCGGATACCAGACTGCGCTAGCAAAGATTGATATATAACAGTGCCGATGTAGCAACATTCTGGTACCAAAGGGCTTTCATGTCGTGTAAAACTGCTTCATGATGTGAACATAGCTTCATGTAGCAACATTTTTGGTCCTGAATGGCCTGTGTGTGGTCTATAAACATGCTTCATGGTGTGCAATGCAGCTCCCCGTACCAACATTATGGTACCGAAGGGCCTGCGTGTGGTGTATAAACTGCTTCATGATGTGAACAACGTAGCCTCATGTAGCAACATTATGGTACCGAATGGCTTGTACATGTGTGTAGTCTAATAAAATATAAATGCTTCATGATGTGAACAAGTAGCTTCATGTAGCAACATTCTGGTACCGAAGGGCTTTCATGTGAACAACTTCGCTTCATGTAGCAACATTCTGGTACAGAACGGCCTCCATAAAATAATTAAAAACATAAACAGCTTGATATGTATTATATATATATGTGTATTAAAAAAAAACTATGTGTATACATGTGTGTATATATGTGCGTCTATACAGAGCATGTGTAGGTGTTTTGTTGTGTGTGCATGTGCATGCATGCCTGTTCGTTGCGAGCTTGGAGCTTGAGTGCACGCGCGCAGTTTAGGGTTTAGGTGGTTGGGTTGAGACATCCAGGGCTGCATAGCTATACCTCAAGGTTCAACCTTCATCTAGCAGGGAATGTTGCAAAGCTTGAAGACTGTAGGTTCAGGATGGTTCTTGGGGTAGGCTTCACTGCAAGAGCTATTTGGGATCTAGGATGGCCTCAGGGCTTGGCTTTTGAGCTGGAAACATCGATAAAGCCTTCGAACTCTGTCCCCTGAAACTTTCAAAGATCCCGGAATCCCAGTAGATCTGTAAATCAGGGCCCTTCGGAACTTCAAAAGCCCCTGAATCCCCTGAACTGTTTTGTTTTGGGGTTTGGGTCTGAAGAGATTGAGGACGACTGCAAGGCCTGAGGGGCTTAAGCTCTTATTAGTGACCAGGAAGCTGCCTTCTCCGGAACTTCAAAAACCCCTGAATCCCCTGAACTGTTTTGTTTGGGTTTATAAATGAACAGATTGAGGACGACTGCAGGGCCTGAGGGGCTTAAGCTATTAGGGACCAGGAAGCTGGTTGGGAGAATCGATTTCAGAATGTGTTCTCTGAATAATCCGAAACTTAGGGTCTAAAGGGGTGTTCGGGTTGACGAAACACACTGGGATCTACACTATAATCATACACCCTATATAGTTAGCCCTTAAGCTTGGGGAGAGTTCAAGGACTTAAAAAAGCTAGGAGAGTTCAGATTTCTCGAACTGCACTGCAATCTGCTCAGCCCAGAAATGTCTGGCATGGGTTAGGGAATTAGGTCTTGAAAGTCCTTGAATTTCGGATAGCACTGCGACATCTGCATGAAAGCAAGTACTAGTTTCTAGGATCTACACTTGAACCCTTATAACCCTAAGCTTGCAAGGGCATTTAGGAGGGAGGTTCAGGGACTTGAATCATCTCGGCCTGGGAGTCATCTGCTCGGCCCGGAAAGTATTTGGATATATATTGCACCCTAGGCTACGCTATATGTAGGGTTTCAGAGCTGGGTTTAATAAGGGGTTTAAGGAGCTATGTGATATCTCACATTATAACGGTACATCGGCCTGCTTGGCCACATGCAGGCCCAGATATATTTCTGGTATCTACATATATATATGAGGTAACCCTATAAGCTGAGGTTATTAGGGTTCAAGCTAGCTGGCGGAATGCCTCTGACAGACTGCTTGGCTGCCGGGATCTCTAAACATACACCTAAAACCCTTACATAATATATAGGGTTTACGAAGCTGGGAGTGCTGGACCCGGACCCTACAGCTAGGCTTTTGGGTATTAGGGTTAAGGGAGGCAAACCCTAAAGACCCTAAAATTGGACCCGGACCCTACAGCTAGGGGTTTATTAGGGTTTTAGGGAAGTAAAGCCTAATAACCCTAAATTTAAACCGAAACTTAGTCCAGCTCTTGCTGGCTGATCGGCCCGATGTTTTCAGCCCGCCTCACTGCGGTAGCGCATCATGAGTCTGCAAAGGGTCCTCAGTTCGAGAAGCCCCTTGTGGACCCTTTTGCAGATGCGCTTCGTGAAGCCCATGGCATCCTCGTCCCTGAATGTGTGGCAGAAGCGGGCATTCAGCAGTGACTGTTCCATGAAGTAACAGATCTCCTGCAGCCCATGAAGCTTCGGACGAAGAGGGAATCTCAGAGACCCAGTGCCAGCATGTCTGGCTGCCAAAAGACGATATACTCTCAGAGTCTCATCCATGGATGTCCGAAGCCCAACTGCCTGCCCACGGTCCAGGTACCGCGGCAATGATTCCAGACGAAGATGCCAGCTTGCAAAGCCATGGCAGACGGCCAGCAGCAGAACCAGTTCCTCATCATTGTTGGCACCACGCTGCTGCAGCAGAGCTTGACAACAAGATGCTAAGAACTGGACGAAAACGCGGCCGTGATAAGCTTTCAGAGTCAGCTCCGGCCCTTGTGGGGAATTCAAGTGGAGCATACCAACAGTGAGGAAGGGCTGTGATTGTAGAATACCATGAAGGCTGCACCACCTTCTGAAGCGCAGGGTAACCACCTGCAGTTGATGACCCATTGTACCACCACCAAAAAAGCCCCTCTCCAGGAGGCCCAAAAGGGTGCCAGCATTAACCCACTGCAAGGCCCCCAGATTGCTCATATGCATTGTACACAGCCGCACCATAAATGGATGAAAGCCCTTAACACCAAAAATTGGCGAAACATAGGTCCCAATGCTGTTGAGAATAAATCCAGACTGATCAAATCTGTTGAAGCTTCCAAAGTTCTCAAACTGTGTGAACCTGAATTACAAAGGTCACTGCAGGGATAGAAGGATTTAAGGCTTAAGGGTTTATAGGGTTTCAGGTTTAGGGCTTAAGGTTTATAACAGAAAGGCTTAGGGTTCAAAAGAAAAGCTCTAAGTTCTATGTTGCTATATATAAAAAAAACATAGTGTATAGAAAATTCCCTAGATCTAGAGGCGGTGTCGGACCAAGTTGCCTGCACAGCAAAAGAAACAATGTTGTACCTACAAGACTAATTATAATGTATAAGCTTCCAAAACTTAGGATCACAAGGCTCAGCGGCTGTGTCGCACCACGTTGCTTCGATGCACAGCAGAAAAGACAGATAGCATTGGCATTGTAATGCCTTGTTAGGCAAAACGTCTCACGGTGGTACTTCCAGTCCCCCCGCAGCTCTGTAAGCGCATAGCTGCATGCCAGGCTTTTCCCAGCAAGTTTGGCCCGCACAGAGCCCTTCGGCCAAGCCTCTCCCAGTGGCCCACGTGCAGGGTGCAGACCACCATAAGCTATGTTGAGTGACCAGGCAGCCACCCGCCAGATCGGATCCAAGGAGCGCTCACCAATGCTGAGTTCGTACCGTAAAACAAAGTAAGGCCAGCGACAGAGCTTGCTTGAGTCAGGATTGTAAAGGGGGAAAGAAACCAGATTGATAATCAGCTTCGAGCCTGCCAGGTTATACTGTGTGTCATCTCCAGCTAACCCTATGGGCACATGCAGATCAGTGGCTGGGTGTGGTGGCATGTTTTGCCGCCAGTGTCTCCAGAACTGGGCAAGCTCTGCCTGTGAAAACACAATGCCATGCTTGTCCTTGGCTCTAGATCTGGCCACCACATCATGGCCAACCCAACCGCATCACAACATCTGAAAAGAAAAAACTATACTCCCATCCAATGAGCAAAGTCTCAGAAAGATAATTCAGCAGCTCATGCGGCAGAATCATCGGAACTCGCATCGTTGTTCTGGCAGCTGTCTCACTCGAGAGATCCCTCACTGGAATCTTCACATGGTACAGGTCCTCAGGCATGCATCATTTCTGAACTCAGAATAACCAAATTTTGGAATTACCTTATTGTGCTTCAAACTATTGACAAACAACATACATAATATGTCCATCCGAAAAACCAATGGCAGCTCCAGAGCTCGATACAGATCACGCTCTATATTCTGTGGGTGGCGGCCAGATGTGCCAGTCCCAGCTATCTTGTAAGTCAACGGAGAGCATGTAGGGTTCTCCTTAGCTGTGCTGCGTCGGAAAAAAAAACCCTAAAAAAGCACTCCCTAAAAAAAACCCTTAAAAAGCACTCCCCTAATTATTCTATGGTTATAATCAGGGTGTTGGTCTCATGGGGATCCGAATTGTGGGTTTTTATCATAATTAAATTCGGGTGTCAGACATGGTCTTTCTCTCATGCACACACAACCTGTGTGTGCTCATGTCGCGATATATCGATATAACAACACTAATCACACATGTATAACACATGGAGCACTGCTTGCAAGTGAGTGATACACATGCGCAAATAAAAACATGAGCTCGAAATGCTCTCAAATGACCATGTCATAAGTGCATACACATGCATGCATGCACGCATGATCGTGGCACATTCCTTCACCACAGATTGTAGCAACGCGCAAGAATAGCATAATGAGTGCATGTGTTGTTGGAATGCATCGATAGTATGGCTGGCCAGTGCCAAGGATCCGATCCAGGGAACAATCCAGATACCTCCTCATCATTCATTATTTATCAGCAATAGATGTCTCTGTCGAATCCCTCCAACATGTGACCACACCTTGTTGGGGCAGCATAATCTGTTTAGTGTTTCAAAATTTATCGAATAGGAATTTAGAATTATAAACTAGGACTTTGAATATACCTGTACCACCCACATCTCTGAACTTATCCACTGATGATACATCGACCAGAGGATGGTGGGTTGAGAGCTGTTTAGAGCCTCTTTTAACTTTCCAGATCGGGGCTTTGAGGCTTCATGATTGTAGGGTTTGCTTGAAGTTCTCAGGAAGCTTGGGTCCCACTTTGGATTTGGAGATTTAGGGTTCCGGAGGGTCTTAGGGTTTAAATTTCATTAGGGCTTAGATTTCAAGGTTGAGGGGCTTTCCAATTAACATGGCTATTCAAAGCCATCAGACTCGGGCCTTTCAGGTTGTAGGGTAGCCTGCCTGTTTCTTCAGGATTTCTGAATTTATAAGGGTTCCAGGTTCTGCTATATGACATATCGAGGTCGAGATGTAGGATTTAGGATTTATAAAGGGGCACATCGAAGACTTGAAGAGCTGGTTTTTACAATTGTTAGGGTTTGTTGAAGTTGTAGGGGTTTGTATCACATGTGGAAGGAAGGCTTGCAAACTTGAGGTCTGAATATCCTACAATTTGAAAGCCCTAAATCCAACTTGAAAGCCACCACTCTCCCAAGTCCAACTTGAAAACCCTAAACAAGCACATGGCAACTGAGAGGTCTGCAGGAGAATTTGAACCCTACAATCTTTTAAACTCTATCTAAGCCCCAGACCCATATTACAGCCATCAACCTTGCCTGAGATCCGAATTCGAAGTAAAGCCTCTGAGCCACAAGTCTTCCCGAAAGCAAGCACAACTTACAATCTTAAAACCCCAAGCCTTAAGACCAACTTCAGGAAAACCCTAAATCATATGTACATATATATATATACATATATACAGCTCTAAATAAAATCAAGATCGTACATTCGAGTTTTAGGCCCTATAACCCTAAGACCCCAAAGTGCTTATATGTCGACTTCGATTCTCCCAGTGTGACACTGTGTATACAGTGCTGTTGGTGGGTTGCTGGTTAATCTGCAGCATAAGAAGCATGGCTCAACAGTGCTGCAATCGGTAAAACAATCATTGTCATCATCCTCATCATCTGGAATTTCAGAGTATATATGCTAGGTAGTGACATCAACATGTTCATTCCTTCGTACACATTAATGACCCAGCGCTTGCATCATACAGTTACAATATATACTTACAGCAATAGCACCAGTGGCAACAGCAGTGTATGAGCAGGAATATCTAGAATTGGACACTAGAGATGTACAAGTAGAAGTCATAGGCAGCAGCAGCAGCAGCAGCTGCTGCTGCCAGTAGTTTCTTTTATATTAGTGTTAGCCATGCAATCAAGTATAATTTCCCTCTCAATCCCGTAAAGTATGCCCACTCCGGATCCTAGTGTAAACACCTTAATGTCTGTTAGATATCTTCCAGAAGATAGAAACCCCACTTATAAACAACCTCAGCCCCACTCCGAGCGCTAACACTGAAGTTGTATTATAAGATTAATAAGATCTAGAGTCGGCCACACAAGCAGCAGCCGCTTCTTGAAGCTCTCGACAGCTGGAAGCCTGGAGCAGGTTTGGGGTTTAGTGGCTCAGGGTTTCAAACTTAGGGTGTTGGGGTTAAGGGTGTGGGTGAATCCAGGCTTTAGGTCATTGGGGGTTGTGATGGTTTGGGGCTTAGGGTAGGTATTATGGTAAGTATGCATATGAATTCAGGTTGCTTGTTATTTGGTTTGAAACTTCGGATCCAGGATGTGGGCTCTAAGCCTATGTGTTCCCTATGTTTTACTTTATCCCTGAAATGAACACTCTATTATAAGTTCGAAAGCGAAGACTCCGAAACCCGATTCCCGTAAGCCTCATGCCTTGAACCCTCAACCCTTAACTAACCAATAAATATAGAATACTAAGAAACCCCAAACCCCAGAACCCACCCCAAAACATGAAAAACAAAAGATACCCCGAACCCAGAACATCCAAACTGTAATGAGCCCATAGCCCTTAATATGATAGCCGAAAGCCCTAAGCATTCTCAAACCTACAAACAACCCTAAACCCCAGAACCCGAAGAAGCCCTAAGGCCCTGTATTGATCTGGGATAATCTTCATAGCCAGGGCACTCCACGGCCCAGTGTAGATATGAGGTGCTCGGCAAATTCGGAACCTGCGTGTGGGATCAAGTTCATTATAATATTACTTGTTTAAGATTGAGTCGCATGTACTTCGAATAATTCCTCTGGAGAGTGAGAGAGATATATTTATTTATGTGCATGTGTACATTTAAATTTGTGGGTATAATTTCCATTAACAGGTACGGGTTTGTGAGTTGCTGGATTGAGGCCGAAATATGTGTGGGGTTGAATGTGTTGAGAGGATGTTTGGGCTTTTCCAGTACAGTCACAAGACCCTAAGTCCCGAACCCCAGGCCCAAAGGGCGACCAACACTATATACAAACAAACATATAAAACACGAACACTGCTAAATATCTCACACCTGAACCCCCAAACCCAAGGAAGTTCAACTATAAGGCCCAAGACCCCAAGGTGCAACACCCAGCCCCCACCGGCTGCCAGCCTCTATAATTATATTAGACAACCCTAACTATATACACCCTAAACCCTAACCCCCTAAAATGCACTGCAACTCCCAGCTTTTCACCCTGTCGTTTCAAGCACCGGCGCTCTGCCAGATGTTGAGATTTAAAGCCCAGAGCTGGAAAGGACCATGGTAACCATCCCCACGTGCCATCAGCACTAACCTGGTCACAAGATTAGATAGGCCTAGCAAGGCACATCTGGTCAGATATAAAAGATGACTGCATGCCACGTCTATGGGATGATCATGCTCCGGCCAACACTAGGATCCTGATCCCCAAGCTTCGATCACTCATGATGGGACATCACAAAATGCAGGGCCCGGCAATTTTGCAGAGTACCATACAAACCGAATTGTGTCACTTCAATCCTGCATCCCAGCCCTTATCCCCGCTGAAGTCGAGCATCGAAGCTACTGTGCACACACACTCATCAGGCTTCATGGCCCTGCTGCAACCGGTGCAGCGGCTGGTGCAGCAGTGCTCTTAGCTGCTGCTTTGGACTTGGGCTTCATTTTGCGAGCATGCTTTGCAGCTTCTTTGTAGCCGGCAATCGTAGCAAGCAGAGTAGATGTCTTTTCACGAATCACATCATCCACAGCCCCGACAGACACGGCAGCCTTGCAATGGGTTGGGATTAGAGCTTGAGGGGTTTAGGGGTTTGGTTTTGAAAATGTCTGGGCAGGGAAGCTTCAGTGTAATTTAAGAAGAGTTTTTTTTGGGCTGAGGAATTACTATATATAGGAGCTCGGGGTTATATTGAGGGTCCATTGGGGTGTGTTTGGGCTTTACATTTGATTCAACAGTGGTCTCATCACTGGTGTATGTAGGGGAGCCTTGAATTTAAACTTGTTCATATGTTGAAGCTCTTGCCTGTATGTGTTGTTAGTTTGGTTAATAGTAAGAAGCTCTTGATGTCTATATGTCACCATTCTAGAATCGAATAGGAAACTTGGCAGTGAGTGATGATGTGTACAGGCATTCGTTGTAATGACCATAAACCCCTAATACAATATAACCAATAACCTAGCCCCCCCAACCAGATGATGTAGAACCTATACTATATATATACTATACACAGGATATATTTCACTGCTACAGAACCCTTATTAACCCCTGGACGGTAAAGAATGGGCCTCCACATCCTTGCGCGCATTCTCCAATGCATCGACAAACTTTGTGACGTCTGCGAGGATTGCCGTTCGTAGGGCCGGCGGCCTCATCTTATCAATGTAGGGGTTTCGGATTCAAGTAGTACTGACAGGTTGTTGAGAGCCCTGCGTATCGGAGCTTGCTAGGGTCGAGTTCCAGCTTCGGCACTCAAGGATCTGATCAGCAGCAGTCTTCATGACCTTAGATTCTGGGTTCTTTTAATAGGTATAGCCTACTAAGTTTTAGGGCAACCAAACAGTTTCGTGTGTCATCATCCATTATTTGCAAGCCTAAACACCTTCTTGGCCTCCTGAGTTGCAGTCTTCACTGGGATCTCTTCGCCACTCTTGCCATCACCCTTACCCTTGCCCTTGCCCTTGCCATTCCCATTGTCACTTGTGCCTTCACCCTTGCCTTTGTTCTTTCCCCTGCCCTTGCCCTTACCACCTTTACCACGGCCTTTGCCACCAGTGATAATGTTCCCGGGTCCCAGTGAGCTCGAGGATGGCATGTTCGGCATCGACGATGCCAGCTGGGGTCCAAGATTGGCCCGGTTGGACCTCAGACACAATAGATAGATGAAGGCATTTAGGGTGTAGGGGTTTAGGGTGGGCTTAAGGATTTAGGGGTTAGGCTGTAGGTCACCACAACAGTTGCTAGTCTTAGCTTCGGGACATGATGGCAGCAGCATCTGGGTTTGAAATAGCACCAGATCTCTCGAAACCCACATCCGTAATCGAAGCAGCTTCATGTAGCTCACGGGATGCATCCCAACAAAGGTAAAGGCGCATGTCCTCAGTACAGGGTGTAGGTATTAAGCTGATAAAAATTGAACTGACCCCGACAATCCTGCCACCCCGATAGTGCAACTGAGGAGATGGCTTGTCTGTCAGGATTGGACTCCCAGAGCCCAGCTTCCTCCTGATTCAGGTGGTGGTACTATTAAGAGTCTATAGGAAAAGGGTTTATAAGGTAACCTAGCCGAGGTTTGGGTCACCCGGCCAATCCACTAATAAGAACAACTGTATGTATGTATGTATGTATGTATGTATGTATGCATGCATGTATGTATGTGTGTATATACATGTGTATATATATATACAGTATATATATGTATGTATATATATATACACATGTACATATGAACTGAGTAGATGTTTACATAACTAAACTAATAAATAGATTAAATTAAATATAAATATAAATATATATATATATATATTATAATAATTATAATTATAATGTGTATATACTTATTGTTCCATCAAGCTGTAGAACCTCTACATGGGTTGCACCTCAGGGGTCAACTACTTCAAGCAGGGTTTGGAAGGTGTAATTGAATACTTAAGACGGGCTTGGTGTTACAGTCAGTCTTGTCTAAACCCTAAACCCTAACATGAGTGTACTAGCCCACCTTGTCTTGGATTATGCCATCCACGATCTCCGTGTCCCCGTGGTATTTCTGAAGAAGGTCCTGGGATTTTACCATAGGATTGCCAGTAATCGACAGTATTGTTCTGTGCATTGCAGATGAATCAATCTCGTGTGCAGTGGAAGTCAATAATGCTTCATCTGAGTGGCTTGGCGACTCATAAGCCTGTACTCTCCTCGCCGTCTTTGGCCGACCGTGGTGCGGTGGTTGATCACAATGGATGACTTCATCCAGTTGAAATCACACTGAAGGAATTCCTCTATCAAGGCACCCCTCCCTGCCTTGTCATTGCCTTGGATAGGTGCTAGGCATGCAAGAACTCAGGAGTTCCTTATGATTATAAGGAGCACAATACTGCATGCACACAACCCAGATACATCATTCACCCCGAGGCGCTCTGGCAGATCTCCTGGTATCTCTTCGCCACTTCAGGTGGGCAGGAAGGGCCTCGGATTGTGATCTAATAAAGATTTAGGGTCTAGGGGATATAAGCAAGGTACAATACAAGGGAACAGCAACTTCATATTGCATTGACATCAAGTAGCTCCGCATTGACCTCAGGAATTTCATCGACAGCTTTTGCCGGCGATTTCTCACCGCCTGCATACACCATATTATTGAGGGCTTAGGGTTTAGGAGTCACCTTTAATTATTGGTTTAGGATTTAATTTAGGGGTTTAGGTGATACAAGGTTTTTTATGATTCCACACCCGTATATACAGATGACACTGTTAGCCAAGCCTTGTAGCTTCAAACGATCCCCATATTCCCAGCCTTTTTGTGCTCCATCTCCTTCATTTGCTCTGTCTCCTCTGGGGTCATCGCTCGTGCTGCTGGTGCTGCAATGGCATTCTGCAGGTCACAGGTGTTTGCACGTAGAAGGCAAGAGTGGATGGCTGCACTGCTGTCTGCTGCTGCTGCTGCTGCAACACCTGTGGGGCTTGCTGCCGGCGGTGGTGGTGCTGCTGCAACACCTGTGGGGCTTGCTGCCGGTGGTGGTGCTGCTGCTGCAACAGCTGTGGGGCTTGCTGCCGGAATGCTTGCAATCATGGGGCCCACCTGCACAATAGGAGCTGCTGGGGTGATGACAGGTACAGGTGCAGCTACTTGTGCTGTGGCTGCTTGCATGCTTGCATCTGCTGCTGCTGGAGCCACTGCTTGTGTGTTGCATGCTGCTGGTGTGCTCATGGGTGCTACTGCTGCTGCTGGAGCCACTGCTTGTGTGATGCATGCTGCTGGTGTGCTCATGGGTGCTACTGCAGGTAGTGCCACTGCTTGTGTGATGCATGCTGCTGGTGTGCACATGGGTGCTACCTCTGCTGCTGGAGCCACTGCTTGTGTGATGCATGCTGCTGGTGTGCTCGTGGGTGCTACTGCAGGTGCTGCCACTGCTTGTGTGATGCATGCTGCCGGTGTGCTCATGGGTGCTACTGCCGGTGCCGGAGCTGCTGCTGATGGCAAAAGCTTGGCAGCATTGTCCTCCTCGTAATCAACATCCATTTGGGTTTGTGTTTCTGGTGCTGGACAGGTAGCCAAGGGGCTAGTGATCACTGCTGGGAGTGTCTCTGCATCCATTGCAGCCGGTGCGCCAGGGATCCTTGCTGGGGCTGTGTTGACTGCAACCATCGGGCTTGTCATGACTGCTGGGGCACTTGCAACTGGAGGGCTAGTGATCCCTGCTGGGGCTGTGCTGACTGCAACCATCGGGCTTGTCATGACTGCTGGGGCACTTGCAACTGGTGGGCTTGTGATCCCTGCTGGGGCTGTGTTGACTGCAACCATCGGGCTTGTCATGACTGCTGGAGCACCTGGAACCGGTGGGCTAGTGATCACTGCTGGGGCTGTGTTTGCAACTGTTGCAACTGTGGGGCTTGTGTTCCCTGCTGGGGCCATGTTGTTGTCGACGGCAACTGCAGGGCTTGTCATGCCTGCTGGGGCACTTGAAACCGGTGGGCTAGTGATCACTGCTGGGGCTGAAACGACTGCAACTGCAGGGCTTGTCATGCCTGCTGGGGCACCTGCAACCGGTGGGCTAGTGATCACTGGAGGGGCTGTGTTTGCCGGGGCTGCATTGCCTGCAACTGTTGGGCTTGTCATAACTGCACCTGCTGGCATGCTTGCAGCCGGTGGGCTAGTGATCACTGCTGGGAGTGGGCCATTCGCAACCATTGCAACCGTGGGGCTAGTGGTCACTGCTGGGCCTGTGTTGGCTGCATCCATCGGGCTTGTCGTGACTGCTGGGGCACCTGCAACCGGTGTGCCAGGGATCCCTGCTGGGGCTGTGTTGTCGACTGCAACCATCGGGCTTGTCATGACTGCTGGAGCACTTGCAACCGGTGGGCTTGTGATCCCTGCTGGGGC
>CAJNJA010010722.1:0-14044 GCA_905231915.1 Symbiodinium necroappetens | reverse complement strand
TGCGCGCATGGCACTGACAAAAAAAAGCCCTAAACCCGCTAGTAAGGTGACGGTGGACCTGGTCGCCCCAGAGATCTTCGGCTACCCAGTGGAGTACCGGCAGCTGGGACTTGGGCCAACGGCTCCAGAACCCCCTCAATTCAGGGGTTTAGGGTTTAGGGTTTAGGGTCTAGGGTCCAGAACCCCCTCAATTCAGGGGTTTGGGGTTTAGGGTTTAGGGTCTAGGGTCCAGAACCCCCCCAATTCAAACATAAGGTCTTGTTTTTCGAAAGGGGGTCTAAGCAATAGTCTTTAAATTGTTGGGTTTAGGGTTTAGGGGTGTCTGAGCAGTATTCTGTAGATCCTGGGGGATACGGGGGATCGCAGTACCTGGCTTTCTCAAAGCGAGCCTCTTGAGTTTCAGGCGTTGAAGAGACCCCCCAGAAGGATCTAAAAAGTAGCATCCCCTAATTTCGGACTTTAACTACTAAAGGGTACTTTATGGGAACTCCCCCAAAAGGGATCTACTTTGTGGATCCTCCCGAGAGTCTGGGCGTGGGCTGAAGGACTTGAGGACTTGAGGGCTCTTTCTACTTGGAGGTTCATGGGCAGTCATAAGTGGACTTATACGTCCCTTAATATAGATTATAACTATAGTAACCCTACTTATAACTAGCCATGAACCTCCAAGTAGGACATGTTCAGGTGGGTAGTTGCCGTTATAGGAGCCTTATAGAAGGTCTGTATACTTTATGTAGAAGCCCTATAGGGTTTAGGGTTTAGGGTTTAGGGTTCCTCTCTTTAGCTCTTCTGGGGCTCACGGGTTTGGAGTTTTGAGAACTTCCGGTTTTTGGGGTTAGGCTTTTAGGGTTTCGGGCGTACGGTTTTTGGGCATGGGGTTGGGGTTTAGGTAGATTAGGTGCTTTAAGCCCCCAGGCCTGAAGCCACCAAGCAGCCGGCAGATGATACGCCCTGAACCCTAGTCCCGGTTTAGGGTTTAGAGCATACTGTGACACCCTCGATCCCGTACTGTGACTCCCAAAACTCAGAGACCCCAATACCCCTTAACTAAGGAATATACCTTAAATCATAATATTAAGGCCTCAGTAGATTACGGTATATTCCTTAATTAAGGGGTATTGGGATCTCTGGGAAACCACCCTTCCAGGAACCGCCCGAAACCCTAAACCCTAAACCCTCCCAACCTTCAAACCACCCCCGTCCAGGAACCGCATGAGAGAGAACGGCTTCGAAGTCCGGGAGTTCGCTTCCGTGGAGGAGTACTTGGAGAATGCCGCCGGTAGCATCGCGGATGTGTACCTCGGCCTGGAAACCCTGTAGTCTCAATAACCTCAGGGCTTAGGGTTTTAGGGGTCTAGGGTTTAGGGTTTAGGGTTCAGGGGTTTGGGGTAGGGTTTAGGGTTTAGGTTTTAGGGTTTTAGGGGTCTAGGGTTTAGGGTTTAGGGTTCAGGGTTTGGGGTAGGGCTTAGGGTTTAGGGTTTAGGGTTTAGGCCCTGTAGTCTCTCTAACCGAGGATCCACCCCATAAGCCCTACGGGGTCCCTAAACGGTAACTTACGAACGTGTGACCACAGAGGGACGACACATAAGCCCCCATTTCCTAAATCCTAAACCCTAAACCCTAGACCCTAAGTGTTATCATGGGTTGTCCTTCAGCAATTGCTCTGGGGTTTAGGGTTTGCGCTTTAGGGTTTAGGGGTTTAGGGTTTAAATTTAGGGTATAGGATTGAAGGCAAAACACAGCAGAGGCCGTGACCCACACAATGAACCTCTGTAAACTGCTCCCTACTTCCCCCGAAGGGGGCCGAGCCAAAACAGTGTGCATAATCCGTCGGATTACCCCCTCATCAATGAAGGGCATACCTGCACTGTCCTGACTTTTGCTGGTAGGCGTTGGTTCAGAGCCCTTCCATATGATCCCAGCTTCCCAAAACCCCTAGCACTGTCTTGACTATTGCTGGCAGAAGCGAGTTCAGAGTCCCGTTTTCAGACAAAGTTGGCGGCACCAGAACGAAATCAGCCCTCCCCCCCATCCCCCACCCCTCACACACCTTCCCCAAAAGCCCTGTCCTGTAAGCTCCGAAAATCCACGGTGCAAGCCTCCAAACCGCAAAACCTGCAGACAAGCGGTTTAAATCCTAAAGCCTAAACCCTAAACCCTGAATAGGATTTAGGGTTTAGGGTAGTGCAAGGTAAGATACGTACCGTACCCTCCAAAACCTTCTGAATGCCCTTAATGTAGACTGCACCCTAAATAAACCCTAAACCCTAAACCCTAAACCCTAAACCCTAAACCCTAAACCCTAAACCGAAACCCTACTCTGATTATTAAGGCCCCTGCTTTGACAAAGGGTTTAAGGGTTTAGGGGTTTAGGGGGTTCAGCAATTTTAGGGTTTAGGGGTTTAAGGTTTAAGGGTTTAGGGAGTTTAGGGTTTAGTGTTTAAGGGTTTAGGGTTTAGGGTCTAGGGTTTGGAATGCGCAAGGTGGTACTTCTACAAGCCCCAGTTCTCGAAATGCGGAGATCTGACTGCCATGCGTCTGAGCGAGCTCCGGACACAGGCCCCCGATGAGGTGTGTATATAAATATAAAAATAAATACAAATCGCTAGATAAATAAATAAATAAATATAAATAAATATATCCATATACATACATACATATATGCCATTAAGTACATATAGGGTTTTAAGATTTTTAACGTGTCTTTTAGGAGAAGGGTTTCATGTGCTGTGCAGGTTCGACAGCTTTCATGAGAAAGGATATGAAAGCCATCAAGACAGGAATGCCCGATGGACCACCAGAATCACACAAGCCCCTAATGTACCTAATGTACGGGCCTCAACGATTAGAACAGGGTTTTGTGTTATATTATACTATAATCATAGTAAGGAACTCCCCAAAATAGCATAGGTAATTAGTAAGGCCGCTGTATTACCCTCTCCCATCTGCATACGCGCTTCTCATTCCGGCTGCACCGCCGGTTCTGCGTCGCTCTGATCTACCTGCTGCAGAAGCAGCAAATCCTAAATCCCACAAGCCGAATCCTAAACCCGCAGACCTGTTGCAGAGGCTTTAGGCTTGCAGCCTAAACCTTAAATCCCAAATCTTGTGCCTGCAACCCTGCATGCTGTGGAGGTTTCTTTCCGCGAGGAGTTCTTGCCCAAGCTGCTCAGCTTCACGGGAGTTCACAGGACGTACCAGGCCTTGGTAAGCACCCTCAAAGGTCTTCAAAACTCTAACCTTCATCCCTACAACCTCCAAAATCCCAAACCCTGAACCAAAGTCCAGTAAGCCTAAACCCTACACCATAATAGCATAGTAACCCCTATGGCCCTTACAGCCAACCCTGCAAACCTCAACATGGACTACGTGTGACTCGCCCAGAGACTCCAGTGTCCCTGAATTAAGGAATATACCTTAAGTCATATTAGGGATGCTACTCTAATTCAAGGCATATTCCTTAGAATTCCCTTATAGAGACCCTTATAGAGACCCTTATAGATCCCCTTAAGGCCCCCTATAATTTAAGGTATATTCCTTAATTAAGGGATATTGGAGTCTCTGGGCGAGTGACCCTGAGGCTACCTACGGGCGTGCGATTCTTTCAGACGCTGCCCCGGGACAAGGACCCAACAGAGGGTTTCGGGTTTAGGGTTTAGGGTTTCTTTAAAGGCTCTTTTCAGGGCTTTAAGCCCTAAACGGAACACCGAAGCCCCAAACCCTGAATCCTAAAATCTAAACCCTAAACCCAAACCCCTAAACTCTCAGCGGCTTTGTGGGTGTCTTTAGGGGTTCCCAGGCCCACCCTGAAACTTAAAGTTTGAGGTTTTAGGGCTCAGGGTTTTCGTGTTGGTTTATGAGTTTTTTGTTTTTGAGTTTGAGTTTGGGGTTTAGGGTTTCGGGTTTAGCGTGTAGGGTTGTTAGCCTAGGGCGTTGGGTCTACGGTGTAACGCTGGTGGCTGAGGGTTCTGAGTTTAGGTTTTAAGATGCGCACACAAGGCCCGAAACGACTTCGGGGTCCCGAGCTCGAGTTCTGGGTGTTAGAGGCAAAGGAACCCCAGGGTTTAGGGGTTTTGGGTAGATAATTTAGGGTTCAGGGCTTAGGGTTGAGGGTTTTTCGGAGTGGGGGGGATTTTTTTCACAGGCCTGCCCTAAGCCCCAGGCCATATCCCCTAAACCCGAAAGTGAAGAAGAACGTTACCCTAGCTTCCCCAGTCGTACCCTGTTGCCCTTTTTGTATGTTTGGGTTCCCTGATTCAAACTGAATGCCAGAAAAAAAGGGTACTTGTACTAGTAGGGGGGCACTGGGAACCCCTTTTCGTACTAAGCGGAGACTGGGGAACCCAAAACCCTAAACCCCTAAACCCTAAACCCGAAACAAACCCTAAACCCCTTGAAGAGGAGTTCCCCATCATCCCACTCACGCTCGACTCCACGCCGCTCAACGGCTGGGACACTGCAGCCGGGCGGTGTTTAGCCTAAACCCTAAACCCCTAAACCCTAAACCCCTAAACCCCTAAACCCCTAAACCCTAAACCCTAAACCCTAAACCCCTAAACCCCTAAACCCACTAAATCCTAAACGCTAGCCCTGGCTCCCTCTACCTGTACCAAACCTGCGACTTTAGGAGCTCGAAGAATCAAGGTACCCCCTTGCAGCCCCTGCGCCCCAAAACCCTAAACCCTAAACCCGAGTCTTGTATCGTACTTCAAAACCCTTTTCCAACTCTCAAAAACTCTACCTTATATCCCAAACCTTTGATCCATTAAGCTGTAAACCCTAAACCCGGAATGCCCGAAGACTTGGCAATATTTCTATGCCCCATCCCCCCCAAACCCTAGAAAAGCGCACGAAACTGCAGTGAACGCCTCTTGAGCCCAAGTTTGAGTCAGCAGGCATTGCGAAGTTCAAACCTCAAACCCTAAACCCTAAACCCTAAACCCTAAACCCTAAACCCTAAACCCCTAAACCCTGAACCCTGAACCCTGAACCCTGAACCCCAACCTGAAAGCCAGCCTAAACCCTTAGTTGGAAACCCTAAACCCTAAACGCTCAACCCTTAACCGTACAGCGCCCGGGAGGTCCCGAAGAAGCGTCACACCTTCGGGTTGAAAGCTAAAACCCTAAACGCCCTAAACCCTAAGCCCTCAACCTAAAACCCAAAACCCCAAAAGGCCCTAAACCTCAAGCCCTGAACCTCCCCCCGAAAAGACCCTAAACCTAAAACCCTAAACCCTAAACCCTAATCCCTAAACCCTACCCCGTCGGTGTTGAGTTCCTGGGATTTGGGGCTGAGGAAAGGAAGTTCTGAGGTCTGTAACATCTCATGCTTTTCGGTTTGGGGTTTAGGGTTTAGGGGTTTAGGGTTTAGGGGTCGAGGGTTTAAGTTTAGGGGTTGGGGTAACGGTTTAGGGTTTAGGGATTTGGGGGGGATTCAGGGTTTTGACCTTTGGGTTCCAGGCTTAGCTAAGCCTGTAGTTCAGGGTGATATAGGAAGGACTCTAGCAAAGAGGGTCCACATACACCACGATTATGGAATTAGGTCCACCAAAACCATGATTGGGATGGTCTTTTGGGGTCTAATTCCTGAAATGGTAGTATCTTTGGACCCTTTGGGTAGTGACATCCCAGCGAAGCCTCGAAGCCTTGATCAAAGGTGGCTGCCAACGCCTACTTCCTGGACGTGGTGCTGCTTAGCACCTGGGTTTTTCGAGAAGCTTAACACTTAGACCACGGTTCTTGGGGTGTATATTCTCAGACCCCCGCAAAGATCCAAAAATAGATCCCTTAAGGGGGGTTCCTACAAAGTACCCTTCAGTAGCTAGGGTCCCAAATTAGGGGATCTACGTTTTAGATCCTCCCGGGTCTTGTCCTGTAAGTATTTGGGGACGTGAAACCCTGGACCCAAACCCCGAAATAGGAGAACCTGAACCCTAAACTCGAAACCGCTAAAGCCCTGCTGAACCCGTATAGCCTTATAGGACCCTTGCTGAACCCTCCCAAGAACCCTTAAAGGGTTTAGCGCTTGGGGTTTAGGGAACTTACTAAATTCCGCATCTTTATGGGGCTTTGCCTTGACGCTAAAGCCCAAACCCGGAACTCTAAACTCGAAGCTGCAAAACCCAAACCCCAAAGCCGTAGGCGCTCTAAACCCTAAACCTAAACTCCTAAACCCTAAACCCTAAAACCCTGAAGACCTGTATAAACCCTAAAGCCCTAGACCCTAAAATTCAAGCCCTTCAGCCCTAAGCTTCACATAGACCCTAGCCGTGGCACCCTACACCCTAAATCCTAAACCCTAACCCCCCCCCCCCCTCCACCAAAAAATAACAAACCCTAAACCCTAAAACTTGAGCCCTAAAGCAAAAACCTTCAACCCTAAGCCCTTAAAGCCTAAGCCCTAAGTGGTCAGGCATGCTCTTCGGCAAGATCGGGCGGCAGCTGCAGACGCCCTGCGAGCCTCGAGAGCTGCAGGCCTCGGGGCAACCCTACACCCTATATTAGGGTTTAGGGTTTAGGGGTTTAGGGTTTAGGGTTTTAGGGTTTTAGGGTTTAGGGTTTAGGATTTTGGTTTAGGGTTCAGGGGTTGAGGGGTTTAGGGTTTAGGGTTTAAGGTCTTTATTTTCCCTATCAGCATCTTTTCGCTACTTTTTTGTGGTTGGTTTTATGGCGTTGTTAGCTTGGGGTGTTGATAGCACTGTTTGCCCGGGACATTTTTGATGTTCAGGTCTTGGAGGTTTGGTCTACTTGCGTTCCTTATCCTTTCGGTTGCTGAGGGGGCCAACCGAGATTCTCGTAAGTTTGCGAATCTGTTGGGTTTGGGGCTAGGTTCCAGGGCCTAATATAGAAGCCTAAATACTGTTGATGATAGAAATCCTGCATTACCCATAATAAGGAATATACCATAATTCCCATAGTTTAGGGTCCTTAAGGTAATGCAGGATTTCTACCATCAACAGTAGTATTTTGGTGTTTCCTTATCATAACTTTGGCACAATATACCCCAAACTCCTAGTCTTATAATTAAGGCAGAGAAGCGTGATTCAGCAAACGCCGGCCGAAGTCGGCAAATCGAGTCAGCAAGCAGCCTGCTGCGAGTCAACATCTGCAGGGCTGCATGTCAAAAACCAGGCCCCCCAAAGGGTTTAGGGTTTAGGGTTTAGGGGTTTAGGGTTTAGGGTTTTGTGACTTCCGCCTCTCCTGTTTGCCGACTCTCCCCCNNTCTTTGCTGACACCGGCCCTGCCCCGGATAATTAAGGCCCCTGCATTAGCAGTTAAGGTGAATGTGCTGGGGTTGTACCGACGCTTCTCTGCTTCAATCTGCCAATCTGTATAAACTTGCTTGTAAGGGGTAGCTGTAGGGTTTCATGATTCAGGGTTGAGGTTTAGGGTTTAGGATTTGGGGTTGAGGGTTTCAGGATGCACTAAGGCACTACGATTTGGCACTGACGAAGTGCATAGGTTGACGAGTGCGGACCACGTGTTCTATCTACTTGCGAAGTCCCCAGCCAGGATTTACGGCTCTACAGCAAGGGCTGACAGGGTGCAAAAGACCCAGGTTACGGCGTGGGATTTCCCGAACGCTGCAGCCTTACAGTACTCTTCAAATCTCAAGCCCTGAGCTCAGTACTCCGAAGGCTAAACCCTGAGCCCTAAACCCGAACCGTAACCTATACACCCTCCACCGACGCCTACTTGAAGGATGACGCAGTAAGTCGGGTTGTAAGCAAGGTAACTTACTCATGACTGAGAACCCTTACTACGGTAGCCGACTCAGTCTCCTGATGCTCTACCCAAACCCCAAACCCTAAAAGTTAGCATGGGAGCCTCTGAAAGGCCAGCGCCGAGGCAGCTGCTTATGGGCAGTCGGTCTTTTCGCGGAATGCAAGCCTGCCCACCTTCATTCAGGAGATGGGAGACTACTTATAACCCTACTTATAACTTCCCAGGAAACTCCAAGTAGGACCCTTTATACCCCCTTATAGGACCCCTTATAGATCCCTTATGGATCCCTTAAAGGAGCCTTATAACTACCCATGAACCTCCAAGTAGAGGACTCTAGGATTTCGAGGCACATGTCATCTGCCCCAAGGTTTAGGGTTTAGGGTCTAGCGGTTTAGGGTTTAGGGTTTAGGGTACGACGTAACTTTATAACAACCCGTTCGCAAAAGAAGAACAACACTTTTGGACTCTCTACAGCACACATTATCAAAACCCTATACAACCGAAGGGCAACCCTAAACAACACCTTATACCAAACACAAGTCTTTGCAACCCTAAAACCCCAAATCGAGGTGCTGCCCCACCTGTAACAGCTAGAAACATTTAAAAAGAAGTAGACGCAGCCCTTCATATGACCCCTAGTGATAGACTGTTAAAGGCTGGGGGCAGTACCCCCAACCTAAGCCCCAAACCCCAAACCCTAAACCCTAAAGTAATACCGCCCAAACCCTAAACCCTAAACCCTATAAGCCCTAGACCTTAAACCCTAAACTCCAGGAGGTTCGCCTGAGCCAAGATGCGCACCACCGGGACCCCGAACGCGCCCGTGCGGGAGGTCCAATGCCGATCAGCGATGGCGTGGCCCCCTGGCTGCGCGGGCTCCTGTAGGTGCCGTTCTTTAAGGGTCTTTTGGAAGGGTTCAGGGTTTGAGGTTTAGCTGCGGTTCTATAAGAGGGGGACTTTTAGGGTTTGCGGTTTAGCTGCGGTTCTATAGGGCTGGGTTTTCAGAAGGGCTTTTAGGGTTTGAGGTTTTAGGTGGGGTCTTCGTGCCTCGCCTGCTTTTTGAAGTCAGGGTCGAGGTTTCGGACGGTGTGGGATTTCAGTCTTCCTTGCGTGCCCTTCGGAGTTCGGCTTCGTTGTTTGATGATGAACCGTGGACCCTAAGCCCTAAATCCTGAACCCTAACCCCTAAATCCTAAACCCTAAACCCTAAACCCCAAGCCCTAAACCCAGCTTAGGTCATCGATCACGTAGGCCTCGGTCCGGACTCAGCAGCCTGCTGGCATGGGCTGCAGAAGGCAGGGGTTTAGGGTTTAGGGGTTTAGGGTTTAGGGTTTACGGTTTAGGGGGGAATGGATCCCTATGATAGTCCCTTCAGGTCCCTTGTAGTAGTCCCAAAAACCCATTCCTCCATTCCCTACTAAGAACCGGAAAGGAAATGAGGTCCTTCGTGGCAGTCGGGGGTTGGGTCTTGCTATAAGAATACTTCTTTTCTAGCAATCGCTTCATGAGTACGATACTTATATTCTGAGAATACCATAAGAATACGATAATGACGATAAAGATGTTATAAGATTACTGGAACAAGACTATAAAAGAGGAAACACAGGGTTTCGGGCTTAGAATAATTAGCTCAGGTCCTGATTAACGGACTTCCTCGGTTTATGTCTTGAATGTCTTTGTTTTTTGTTGTGAACGGTTTAGGGTTTAGGGTTGGTGTTTGCAGGCGTTTATCTCGGTCTTAGGGTTCACATTTCTTGGCGCTCCTTCCTCACAAATAGAAGGCCAAACACCATGTTTAGCAGATTGTGCGAGCACTAAACCCTAAACCCTAAACCGCATAGGTAGAACCGGACTTGGGGGGCGCACGTTACACTAGAAACACATCTGGGACATCAAGGCGCAACACGATGAAATGTTCAGACTCCTATATCAAGTTTCCGGGATGGATGTTCTTCAGCACGAAATGCAGCGTGCAGGTTCTTCCGGGGGCTAAACCCTAAACTCCTAAACCCCAAACTCCTAAACCCTAAACCCTAAACTTACTTAGTTCTGAGGATGTGCTACTTGTCTCTGTCTTGGAAGCCGAGGATTGAAAGACTGGGTTCCTGTTAGGGGATTTTGTTTTAAGTTACCATAATAAGGGTTTAGGTTTAGGGTTTAGGATTTAGGGGTTTAGGGTTTAGGGTTTGGGGATTTTTAATTTGAGTTGCCATAATTAGGAAGCCATGTTATTTACTACAGGTCCCTATCATGGTCCAAACAAAATCCTTTAACAAGAACCCAGAAAGATGTCCCCAACATGACATTCCCAACTCTCGGCTCCAGAACGAAGCCTAAACCCGGCGCTCTGAAGATTAAACCCGTAACCCTAAACCCAAATTCAGATCCTGAGCCAAACGCTAAACCTTGGCCTTACGCCGCACTTGGAGGTTCATGGGTAGTTATGAGTTTTAAGTTTCCTAATATGGGTTGTAACTATAGCTACCCTACTTATAACCCTACCTGTAACTACCCATGGACCTCCAAGTAGGACCCCTTATAACTAACCTATAACCCCTTATAGGACCCTAAAGGAGCCTTACAACTACCCATGAACCTCCAAGTAGGCCCTTAACCCTCCTACTACTACTACTACTCCTCCTCCTCCTCCTCCTACTGCTACTGCTACTGCTACAGCTGCTGCTACTACAACTACAACTACAACTACAACTACAACAACAACAACAACTACTACTACTACTACTACTACTACAAAATCTACTACTACGACTCTTAAAGGGCTGTTGGAGTCCCTGGGGCCGCACTGAAGAGGTTCGCACCATCCTTGGCTGGGCAAAGATGATCGGAAGTGAGGGCGTCTACAACTCCAAGGCCCGGGCGAGTCGGGTCGCACGTTTAGGGCTTTAGGGCTTTGTAGGGCTTTAGGGTTTAGGGTTTAGGGCTTAGGGCATTAGGGCCTTAGGGTTTAGGGTTTGGAGATTTAAGGTTTAGGGCTTAGGGTTGAGGGTAGGGGTGAGAGGTTCGGGGCTTTGGATTTCGGGGTCAGGGATTAGGGTTCAGGGCTGACAACGTGTAGGGATTATCGGATTAGGGGTTAGGAGAAAGACATGAAACATTCAGGCCATTGTTTTACTGTAGAGGTGTACCAGGACGATTTAGGGATATTGTTACACATGATGGTCCATTATAGGTCCATTATAGCCCCTTTACTATTGTATCATCACAGAAACTCTAAACCTAGACTAATTAGCAAGCCCCATGAACGCATACATACATACATACATACATACATACATACATACACATAACACCTGTAACATCCACTCAACCCTTATTCTTTCTGTTGAGGCCCCTACGGTTGATGATATAAATCCTGCTTTGCCTTCAGGACCCTAAATATAAATCTAAGAATAAATATAAATATAAATATAAACATAAATATAAATATAAATAGACAAATAAATATATATATATATAGGTACATGCACGACCGTTCTGTTTTGTACATATATCCATTCAACTGTGTATATATATATATACAGAGATACAGAGTTCAACGACGGTGCAAAGATTCAGGGGAGCCCACGAGTGTGTGATGGATAGCGATATTGGATTGTCTGGTTCAATTTACTTAAGCTCGATTGCGATATCTTGTGCAGAGGGGTTTGGGGTTGAGCAGGAGCGGCACTACTGGTGGCAATATGAGTATGTGTATTTGTATGAATATACGTAAAAAATATACATATGTATATATAGATATAAATATGTACACACGTTTTCTTTTAAAGAGTATGAGATATATCGCAGCAACATATAGTTGCTTGCAGTATATATATATATACATATATATATATATCTATATATATACACACACACACATATATATATATACATATATATATACACATGTTTATATGCACACACATACATTGTAAGTGTGCGTGTGTGTGTGTGTGTGCTTTAACATAAGAGGAATGAGAAAGAATACCACGCCCGGTGCAATACGCAAGCTCAATTTATGGGGTCTATTTGGGGTTTAGGGTTTGGGAACGGTGGTTTTTCTCGTACAGCAATGCATAGCATAACCTGAAGGGTCCATGTACCCAAACAGTATGTACTTTGGCCCCAGAGTACCTATGTAGTGGTTATTTGAAGGCCAAAATATATACTACATGGACCCTTAAACCCTAAACCCTAAACCCTTATGGTACCCTTATAGAACCCTTAAAGGACCCCTTTAAAGGAAGGTACACTATACTACTTGGGTACCTGGACCCTTTTGGCAAGGTTGGGCGTCTACTGCGAATCCACCTTGATGTAGACACCATCTACACCTCAAGCCCGTGAGATCCCGACGCTCTAAACCCTGAAGTCCTGAAGCTCGAAGCCATAAATCTTAAGCCCTGAACCCGACATTCAATCCGAAGCTCATCGCTCTTATTTCGAAAGTCCTGAAGCTCGAAACCATAGATCTTAAGCCCTGAACCCGTTTAACATTCAATCCGAAGCTCATCGACCCCAAAGCCAAAAACGCAATAAGCCCTAACCCCTAAAACTTTGTTTCGAAGGAAAAAACTCGATTCAAACGCCAGCCCTGCCAAGGGAAATCCTGGCAACTTCAAGGGCGGCTTGCTGGAAAGTTCTAAAAGCCCAGTGGGCTATAGTTCGGTTTAGGGTTTAAGATTTGGGGCTTCGGGTTTAGGGTTTAGGCTTTGGGGTCTAGGATTAAGGGTTTAGACGCGCGTATTTGCGGAGAGTCTCGGTGGTTTCGGCTTAGGCTTGTCCGCTTCGGTTTTTGGGCTTGTTTTTGAGATTTAACGGGGCTTGTTGCTTTCTGATGGCGAGGTTCAGGACCTAGGCATGCGACGCTGGCTATTGGAGAGCTTCCTTTCGTGTTTAGGGTCTAGAGGAAGGGTCTGTAACGGATCCAGCGCCTACATCTTCGGTCAGGTGCACTGTGGGCGGAGAGCCTGTTGATTCTTCAGGTTGCTAAATTTCATGAGCACAGCCTTGCAGAATCGCGTTCACTACCTAGGCTGTTTATAGGTGGGCCTTATGTATGGTCACCGTCGTTGCTATCCGTCCCATGGATAAGGAAAGTATCTGAAACCTTAGTTTGCCGCACAAATCGGGTGTTTTATCTCAACTGCGGTTGTTTGGCTGCATGAAATAAGCCCGAAACCCTCCACGCTGTTTGTTCAAGGGCCGTTCAGGGTACAGGTTTAGGGGTTAGGGATTGCGAGAAAGCTCTAAACGTTAAGCTTAAGCTCAAACCCTAAACCCTAAAACATCAAAATCCCAAGCCCACAACCCTAAACCCTAACTGCCCAAACCCCCGCAAAAATCCAAAAGGTAGCTGCCTTAAAGGGGGTTCCTCTAACGTCCCCTTTAGCAGTTAGGGCCCCAAACTTAAGGGGAAGGTTACTTTTTACATCCTCCCGAAATGTCGGGGTGTCACCTCGGAGCAGATTTTGCAAGCTTCTAAGTGCCGAAGAGTTGGGGACTCGGAGATTCTCAAGGTTGATATGGGTAGTTCTCTAAATTAGAGTCCCTTTTTTTAGGATCCCTTTTAGGGTGCCTTAAAGGGATCTATAAGGGTTTCTATAAGTGTACTATAAGGGTAGTTCTCTAAAGTAGGGTCCCTTTTGGAACCCCTGTTTATTTAGGGTGCCGTACTATATTTGGGGGCCTATAAAGGGACCCTAGTTTAGAGAGCTACCCACATAAAAGTTCAGGGTTTCACGGTTTCAGGGTTTCCTAATGTGCATAAACCCCACAAAAGCCCAAGCCCCAAAGCCCTAACCCCTAAACCCAAACCCCCCTGTTTTGACTTAAACCCTAACCCTAAAGTCCTAAACCTTTAAAGCCTAAACCCTAGTCCCTAAACCCTAAACCCCTAAACCCTAAACCCTAAACCCCAACCCCAAAAGCCCCTTCTGAGGCATTTTAACCCTTCCGCGCTACGACTACCAACAGCTTCGGGTGCAGGATGCCTCCAGGGAGCCGGCGTGCTTTGAGGGCTTTGGGAGGGGGGGTTTAGGGGAGCTTACTGGGTTTAGGATTTAGGGTTTAGGGTTTAGGGTTTAGGATTTAGGGTTTAGGGTTTAGGATTTAGGGTTTAGGGTTACATGTAGATGTAGATAGTATAGATAAAAGTGCAGATGGTATAGGTATAGTTGGTACAGGTACGGGTGATATAGATATAGAGAGGTCTATAGATATAGATATAGTTAAGCAGCTATGCATGCACATATATACCTCTCTCTATATCTCTATATGCGTGTATATACATACATATATATATATGCATATATATGTA
>CAJNJA010010721.1:0-14045 GCA_905231915.1 Symbiodinium necroappetens | reverse complement strand
GCCTAGCAAAAAGCATCTGCAGGTGTAGAGCCCTTGAGAGAAGAGGCCGCAGGAAAGCAGCTGCGCAACCAACCATTCCGCCTGTCATCTCTTTGCAGGCACACTCCTTCAGAAATATACCTTCAACCCTAAACCGACTTCCTAGGCGTTCGGGCGCTCATCTCCTGGGCTGAAGGCTTGGGGCTTCATGGCTTTGGGGTGTAAGCGTTAGCTTGGTTTAGGCTTTAGGGTTTAGGCTTTAGGGTTTAGGAGTTTAGGGTCGAGGGTTTAGGAGTTTAGGGTTTAGGGTCTAGGAGTTTACGGTTTAGGGTTTTGGGGTTTAGGGTTTTGGGGTTTACGGTTTGGGGGTTTAGGGTTTGGGGTTTTGGGGTAGGGTGTGTGTGTCGTGACCATCGGCCTGAATAGTTGGACTTGAAAAATTTGCGCTGGCACGCTCTTGAAGGACCGGTATAGCTGTAGCAACAAACCCCCAAGATGCATTCTATCTATCTACCTATCTATCTATCTATCGATCTGTCTATCTATCTTATCTATCTATCTTATCTATATATCTATCTATATCTATCTATCTATCTATCTATCTATCTATCTATCTCTATATATATATATATATTCAAGCCCCTAAACTTTAGCAGGGGACTGAGCATAAATGAAAGCGAGAAGTATCCGTCTGCACCAGTCTTGCTGAGACCGCCTGATCTTTCAAGTGAGTTTTGCTTCTAAGCAGTGCTTCCAGCCTAAACGCTAAACCGTTTAGGGTCCATTCGGAGTAGCCATCCCGATAAAACTCATCGTCACACATGGCAGCAAGCGACCCCAGCCCCCAAACTCTAAACTCCTGTCATCCCTAGAGATGGTACTCTATAAACACCCAGAAAAGTTCTACGAAACATGGCCACCACGAATGAGAAAATGAATGAAAATGCTAAACCTCCATCAAACCCCAGACCTTTCAAAAGCAATTCCCTAAGCCCGTGAAACCCGACATCCACTTTAACACACAGAACAAAGCCGTGCGTGCCTTGCAGGTGCCGTCGTCACCCGCGGTGGCGACCTCGAAATTGTCGCCTGAAGCAGATGGGAAGTCGGCACGGTTTAGGGTTTAGGGCAGTTTAAGGTTCAGGGTTTATTGCAGTTTAGGGCTTAGAGTTTTGGGTTTAGGGCTATTTAGGGTTTAGGGTTTAGGGCGGGTTTAGGGTTTAGGGTTAGGGCAGTTTAGGGTTTAGGGTTAAGGGGGGTGTTCTTTTCGGGTTCGCAGGGCTTGTAGGATTTCTGTAGAATGGGGTTCGAAAGGGTTCTAGGAGACTTCCTTGAGGCTTTGAGAGGGTTGATGGGAGGTTGTAAGGCTTCGTGCGCGTGGGGTTGGGTTCTAAGAGGTTCATGAAGGCCTTAGGAGAGCCTTAGGAGTTTATGCTGGTCACTATCACTTGATCTAGGGTACCCTTCGGTTTAGGGTTTAGGGCTTAGGGTTTGGGTCTGGGCGCTGTGGAAGGTCTGGAGGCCTTTAGGCTTTGGCATCAGAAACACCAGGCTGAATGGGATAACCCTAAAACCCTACGTGTCAGGGTCTTCCCGAGGCCGCGAAACCAGGGACGCTGGACTGGACCTCTCTGACACTGAATACGAAACCGACGGTGTTCTCCATGTCGCCCCAGCTGACGACAAATCCATTGTCGGTAAGGGCAGCCCCTGTTGGGTTGCGGTGTTCCGGTGCAACACGAGAAAGCCGCACACAGGAGGATCTATCGGGCTCCTGCTTGCGGTTTTCCGGGGGGGTGTGGAGTTCTGGACTTTCGCGCCGGGATACAACTTCAAATCAGGCCTCCCCCCAACCCGGCGGCTTTAACGCTGCAGCTCTATAAGTCTCAAGGCCTATCGACGGCCTGAAACCTCTCCTGACATTCAGGGTTTAGGGTTTATGACACGATCATCTCGAGCTATTCTTGCACGTTGTTCTAAGTCTAAGTTCCAAGGCCCTCTTCCCCACTCATACTCAGTTCTGCTGCTGGAGGCCTCAGAACTGCGGCAACTAGTCTTCTGAGCCCCTTCTGTTCAAGAACCCTCGAGAACGGCTTTTGAAATAACCCGGTAGTGAGCCCTTACAGAAACCCTTCTAGAATCGCTACAGCAAACCCCCGAAGAGCCCGGTAAGATAGCCAGTTAAAAGACCCTTTACATATACCCTAGTACAGCACTTTGATTGAATTGTAGCTACAGAACACCTTGATGAACCCTCTAAACCGTAGATAGTAACGATAGTAAATCCTGAACTGAACCCTCTTACATCCCTAAACCCAAAATCCTCCTAAATCCCTAAACCCAAAAATCCTCCTAAACCCCTAAACGCAAAATCCTCCTAAATCCCTAAACCCTAAGCCCCTGATCGAACCTTTGTAGACCCCCCGAAATGACAACGAAGCCTTCTTGAACACCCTTAAAGGAACCCCTAGGACCCCTGAAGGAGCCCTTGAAAGGAGCCCCTGAAAGGCTCCAAGGGTACCCTATTATAGAACCCTAAAGTACCCCTGAAAGGAACTCCTAGACTCCTAAACTCCAAACCCTGAACCCTTAAAGGAACCCCCACGGGCTTAGGTTTAGGGTTTAAGGTTTAGGGCTTAGGGTTTAGGGTTTAAGGTTTTGGGTCTAGGGCCTAAGGTTTTGGGTTTAGGGTTTAGGGTTTAAGGTTTAGGGTTTAGGGTTTTGGGTTTAGGGTTTAGGGTTTAAGGTTTAGGGTTTTGGGTTTAGAAAGCTTTGGAACTCTGAGGAGTCGGCCGCAGTTCTCAGGACCCTTGTAGAGCGCCCCAACAGACAGATCCTTGGGGCTGAGGGTTTAGGTAGGGTTTAGGGCGCAGGGCTTAGGGTTTGGGAACCCTAAACCCTAAACCCTCAACCCTAAACCCTCAACCCTAAACCCTCAACCCTAAACCCTAAACCCTAAACCCTAAACCCTCCCTAAACAAATTATGGTAGGGCTTCGCCGACAGGGATCCTTCCCGCCAAACACAAGGTCTGCTCTAGGGCTCAAGGCTCATAAGGCTTAGAGGCTTTAGGGTTTAGGGCTTAGAGGCTTTTTGGGGCTTTAGGGTTTAAGGCTCAAGGCTTAGAGGCTTTAGGGTTTAGGGCGCAGGGCTTGGAGGCTTTAGGGCTCCGGGCTTGGGGGGTTTAGGGTTTAGGAAGGGCTTTGCCTTAAGTTCTACAGGATCTGCAAGGGCTTGCGGAGTCTGGCGAAGTGAGCTTGGGGGTTTGGGCTTTATTGGGCTTGGATTTGGGTTTACGCCTTCGGGCAAACTGTCTCGTCCTTTTCGGAAGAAAGATGCACAAAGTTTGAAAGCAATCACAATGTTACGGCCTTTGGATGTCTTATCACATTTTGGTTTCTATGCTGGGCGTGATGACCTCGCGTAGCTCCGCTCTCCTCCTTAGGGAGTGGGTGGGTGGAGTCGGGGCTTGGAATTCAGGATTTTCGGCCTAGGACTCGGGTTTAAGACTTCGTCCGCCTCCTTTTCTCCTGCCTAAAATTTACCACGACGGCCAGACATGTCACTCAGTCACCGACAGAGACGCAAACGACAAAGACGGCAGTGACGATAAGGAGGACGAAAAGAGACCAGGAGGAGCAGCAGCATCATCACCATCGTCGTCATCGCCGTCGTGAGCATCACCAGCGCAAGCATCACCAGCCGACAAAGTACCGGCACGTACTCCTGTAAATTACGACGATGGTTTTCTTTAACACACGCACGTATCTATCTTTGTCTATGGCATCCCTTGTGCCCAGAGATGTGACTCGAAATCTTCTGTGCTGCTCTGAGCAATAGGTACTGCATCTACAGTCGATATCTCGAAAATTATACTATGGCATAACCCAAAAACCTATTGTAGTTAGTACATATGAGCACCCCTATGTTGTTGTTTGATCATACTCAGGGCAGCATGGGATTTGCGGATGTAGAGGTGGGTTAGGGTTGGCAGTTGTGGTGAGTACCGACTGTACCCGCAACGCTTCAGGCAGCCCTCGGAATGCTATCGCATAGCACACCACGAAATCCCTAAACCCCAACCCCAAAACCTAAACTTAAACTGAACGGAGCTGCATTGATCGCACCATCGTGGAGCTTGTTGAGACAACGGTAAGAGCAGTTGATGGTTGCCTGCTCACCTCCGGCGGATTCCAGAGAGACTCGGCTTAGGGTTTAGGACTTTAGGGTTTAGGGTTTAGGACTTTAGGGTTTAGTGTTTAGGAGTTAGGACTTTCGAGTCTACTTAAGAGCTTCTGAACCAACCTACAAAGCTCTCAGCAATGACTAGAACTTGCCTAGAGTCCACCCTTGTTCCTGTTGCTCAGTTATTTTACGGACACCCTACCTAGTTCATGGTAGGGACAGTAGTTAAAATCTAAAGTTCTATTCCTTACTGGGTTTAAAGCACCTACAAACATGTAAGACGTAACCCAACCATGGCAACACTGCGATACCTAGCGCATGACGTACCACCGAGGGACCTGGCGTAGGCTCTAGGATCCCTTTTTGCTGAGTTGAAGCCTCAGATTCATAGGGTTTAGGAGGGTTTAGGCTTCAAAGCCTCAGATTCTTGGGGTTTAGGAGGGTTTAGGGTTCAAAGCCTCAGATTCTTGGGGTTGTGGGAGGGTTTAGGCTTCAAAGCCTCAGATTCTTGGGGTTTAGGAGGGCTTAGGCCTCTAGACAGTTTATGGCAACCAACAAAATCCCAAACCCTGTTTTCAGACAGGCTCTCACCGAACCCCGAGCCGGACACCACTAAAGCCATAGGTTTCAACTTCAATGATCCACAAGCTCGCCAACGAAAGGACATCACCCAATTTCGAAAACGGCCCCAGATGACCTTAAAACCTCATCACCGAGACTCGAAGACTCCGATTGCAGCCCTAACAAACCAAATGCCTCGTCCTACCCTAGACCCTTACTTGAACCCTAAACCCTAAACCCTATCAAACTCTAAACCCTAAACCCCACCAAACTCCACTGACCTCAACCGTACACACAAACCCGAAGCTCTCACTCATGACCCTTAAACCCAGCAACACAAAACGATGCGAACTCATGGGTGCAAAGCCTTCTTCCCCTTCGTAGAGATTCAGAAGATAGAAATCACCATGTGCATTCCTGGGGTTCATGTGCCCAGGCTGTCGGGTGGCCGGTTAGGGTGTCAAGGTTTAGCAAAGGGGGATACACACAGCATGGATGAGAACTTTGTGCATAGAAACTACGACGTCAGCAACTAGAATAACCTAAACCCTGAACCCCAAGGCCCTAACCCCCACACCTTAAACCGTGGCCTACTACAGGCTGAGGTGTTGAGGCGGTAGTTAACCCATCTACCCTCATAAAAGGGAGATGGTCCTAAAAAACGGTAGATGTACCCTCGTTAAGGCACCCTGGTTACCTAACTAAATCTACGTCTCGGTTCGGGCATCTAGCAGACCCATCTCTCCTAGAGAGCACACCCCCAAAACGCATGATACGCAGAAAACCCTCCAGCTCTCTATCTGCCCCTAAACCCTAAGCCCTAAACCCTAAACCCTAAACCCCAAACCCTAAACCCCAAACCCTAAAAAAACACACAACGACCTGGTTCTGAGAAAACACACCAAGCAGGAGCTCCACACAGGGCAGGTGTTGCTGATAGAAACACAGATCTTCTATGGAACTGTTGTAGAAGGTTGAGTGTAGCACCGTTGTAGACCCCTTCTAGATTCCTTAAAGAAGACCCCAACAGGGCCCGAAAAGAACCCTAAGAGAGGACTTAGAATAGCTTCAAGAACTCCGAAGTACGCCCCAAGCACCAAACCCGAAACCCTCAAGAGCTTTGACCCTGATCCCTAAACCCTAAACCCTGCAACCCTCAACTCTCTTCACCTTAGCCTAGGTTTTCCCCAAAACTTGTGAGCTGCCGCGCAAAGCCACAAATCCCCAAAGACTCCTGAACCCCACATGGCAGTGCCTACAGAGACCGGAAACTATACCTCACCCTGTCTGTTGAAGGCTTACGAAACAGAGTTTACGACTTGGGCTATGCGGTTTTTGGGTTTGCCGGTTGTGCTTTGAGGCTTTAAGGTTTGGATTTGGGGTTAGGGTTAGAGCATATGGGAGTTTCCGGCAAGGAGCGACTCTTATAAGGACCCCTATAAGCCAAGAAGTCTTTGAGATACGCCCACGGCAGAAACATTATACTGATGTTCAGAAACACATAATAAAACAAGTTCATAGGCAGTCAGTTCTGTATTTTCCTCCCCCGTCCAACAGAACCCCCCCGAAAAAATTCAGGGACTGCGGCCATGGCTCCCACAGGCAATGGGTCCGTTGCGCAGCTTCTCTTCGCTGCTTGTGCTGAAGGGATGGTCTTCACCGCCAGTAGCATTCTTGGAGCCTCGAGGCGATGAGCTCCTTTATAGAAGGGGTCTAGAAGAGGTCAAAAAACTAATATAATATACGGGCCTTAACAATTAGAAAAGAGTCTTAAGGTATATTCTACAGCTGGTGGCCCTTCGCATCCAACACAACAGGGCATCCAATGCAGCTCAGACAATCAAGTGCGGATAAGTGGAGCGCAGGTCGCCGACTGACCGGACAATTTCCGTGGTCAGTTGCACCGGCAAGTCGGCCACGGTGCGCCCCCGCCCGAGATGGCTTTCACATGCAGGTCCCGCATGGGAGTCGTGTCACAACCCTTCCTACATAGAGATAGTGATCGCAATTGCAGATCTAGTTCGTACCCCTCTGCGAGGCCAAACAGAAGGACTACAAGGACTACTTCTGCGTACAACAGGCAACAACAGGGTACCTTGCTTGTGGGTTGGGGCGTTTGCTTAGGATTTCAGGACGGTAGCGCTTTGGGCTCAGGGCGAAGAACCCTAAACCTTTAACCCCCAGGCATTTGCGCCATTTGTGAGGAGGTGTGTGGTGCAGTGATGCAAAGGCACACGGGATTTAGGCTGTAAACCATGGACCCTAAGCCCTAAACCCTCAACGGCCCTAAACCCTACAAACTCCCCCCGGGTCGCTGCGGAACTGCAAAGGCTGTGTCTCAAGGGCTTAGGCATCTGGGCTTTAAGGTTCAGGGTTTTGGGGTTTGGGGGTTCAGGGTTTAGGGGTGTCAGCATACTTTGCCCCAGAGTATTGGCGCATTTCTTGGTGTACACACCAAGCCTCATTCACTGGACCAGACCTCAAAAACGTTAGGCTAGTTCTCTAAATTGGGGTCCCTTTCTAGGTCCCCACTATAGTACGGCACCTTTATAAAAAGGACCCTAAAAGGGGCCATAATTTAGAGAACTACGCGTGAGGCATTCCTTTTTTCGAGGTCCGAGTTAACAGCTTGGGGTTTCAGATCCGACGTTTATGGTCTGCAGTTGGGGATAGGGGTTTAGGATTTTAGTTTTAGGGTTTAGGCTTTTAGGGTATAGGGTTTAGGACTTCAGGGTTGTAGGGCTTAGGACTTTAGGGTTTTTTAGGATTTAGGGTTTAGGATTTGGGGTTTAGGGTTCAGCCTTCTATCTGAAACTCCCAACTGAATCCAAGAAGCTCAACGGCGCGACAGCTGTGATGCCTGGCTCCAGAAGCATCACTCAGCTGAGAACCCTAAACCCTAAACCCTTAACCAAACCGGTAAACCTTGAATCATGCTTGAGTTGCCGGCTTTAAAGGATGTCGCCTGGATTCCCTACATCTGAAGATCTGAACCCCTGACACCCTAAACCTCGGACCCCTTAACCCTAAAGCCCTAAGCCCTAAACCCTAAACCCTTGAACCCTAAATCTAAGCCCGGTCTCTTAGAGTTCACGGAAAGGCTTGAAACTGTTCAGGACTTGGGGTTTAGGGTTTCGGTGCTTCGGGGTTGAAGGACTTCACCAAGTTCAGGGCTCGGGGACTTGACGTTTGGGCTCTGGGCTCAGGCATCCAGAGCCTGAGTTAGAGAGGAGGGCTCCCGTTCATGTACTGCGTGTTCGAAGAAGAGTCCGCAGCAACAACGACTCCTGAGATGGACCGAAAGTTGAAACCCTAGTCCCTAAACCCTAAACCCCTAAACCCCTAAAGCCCTAAACCCCAAACCCTAAACCCTAAAGCCTACTAGCGGCACTCCTCGTTAGAAGTGACGCTCTTTGCTTTCGGGCGCGCCATGTGGGTGTTTCCGAAAACAGGGAACCCTCGCATAGAACCCTAACTAGTAAGATCCTTATTATAAGGACCCCAAATCCCTAAACCCTAAACCCTAAACCCTAAACCCTACCCCTTATTTTCGGAAACTCCCATGTCGAGAGGTTAGGACCGTCCGGGAAGGCGATTACGGTAAGGGGTCCCCTTAAAGCCACCTGGCACACTTCAACTTTAGGGTTTAGAGGGTTTAGTTGTTTAAGGGTTTTGGGGTTTAGGGGATTTAGGGGTTTAGGGGATTTAGGGGATTTAGGGGTTTAGGGGATTCAGGGGTTTAGGGGTTTAGGGGTTTAGCCAGGACTGAAATCCTCACCCGAGGTAGAAACCAAACAGGGTCGAAAGCGTGCAGCCCAAGCTTTAAAATCTATCAGCCCTAAACCTAAACCCTAAACCCAAAACCCTAAACTTTAAACTGAAACCTGTTGAACCCGAAAATCTCAAAGTCCGCATTTCGAGGAAAAGGCCTCGATTGCGGTGCGTTTCATCATCCCAATCGATCTCTTTGGGGAAGGCCTGGGCCATGGGATTTAGGGATTAGGGTTTAGGGTTTAGGGTTTAGGGTTTAGGCCTTCTTCTTGGGTATTGGCGTTTGGGGCGTCTTCACATGAGGCGGTACCCCCTTTAGAGTCCGTATGTTAAGGGTTTAGGGTTTAGGTCCGGTTTCTCGGGTCTGTGATTTTCTAAATTCTCAGGTTTAGGGTTTAGGGTTTTGGGTTTAGGGTTTAGGGCTTAGGGTTTAGGGCTGGCACTGTTCGCAAGCCCACTGCGGATGCGGATGAAGAGCTTCGACTCGAGCTGACTCGGGTTTGGGGTATAATTGTGGCATATAGTCGTTCTGTAAGGACTACACGGGACATTATCTCTAGGTACTCGGGCTTCTCTACTATGAAGAGTGTTCTACCTTGTAAAAACCGGAAGTGTTAAGCATATCCCGAGACCTTATCAAGTGCCTGGATGTGCTGGGAAGTATGTCCGGAACTTGCTTGCTCTGAACACTGCGACCAGCCACGGAGGTCAAAAAATGCGGGATGTGGGTTTTGGGGGTTTAGGGTTTGGGGTTTGTAGGTTTAGGTTTATAGGGTTTAGGGTTTAGGGTTTATGGGGTTTAGGGTTTACGGTTTAGGGCTTAGGAAAGGACGACCATGCGAACGGCACGTCAGCGCGAACGGCCTTTGGGTTACGGCCGCGCCACTAGGAACTGCATCTAGGGTGTAGAGGCACCAAACCTTAGCTAAGCCAATGCTAATGCAACATAAAGCCTAAATCCTAAACCCTAAACCCCAAACCTACGAAAAGTCTAAACTCCAAGTGCCCGCCCAGAACTCCAACACCCCGGGCGGCACCCTTGGCCGTAGACTTTGGGCCGAACACCTTGAGCTCAACCTAGTTTAGGGTTTAGGGTTTAGGGAATGCCTTAACGTCATCAGCATTGGTATAGTACACCTGATGTTTTTTCCAAACTATTGCCCGGAGAATGAGCCCACTTGAACCTTGGCTTTGTTCTGCCTTCTCCCTCCCAGAAGCACCCGAAAATCCCCCCCCCACACCGCAGAATCTCAAAAAAGACCCTCAAACCCCTAACAAAACCTTAAAGGCTCTAAAAGCTACAACACCAATTAAACCGACCTACCCAGTTTCCAAGCCCGAACCCTCTCGACTTCTTTTTGAAAGCTCTATGGGAATCTCGTGACAAAGGCCTAAGAGGGTTTAGGGCTTAGGGTGAATCCTAAACCCCTGGGGCTAAAAGCCTTCTGACCCCTTTCACCTTGAACGCTAAACCCTCACCCCTGCCCTCTAAACACCAAGCCCTTAACCCAAAAATCTGTTCATCCCCACCCGAGCCCGAAACCCGAAGCCCCTTGAGCCTTGAAGGCAGCACTGGCTCTTCGGGCGCTTCAGGTTTAGGGTTCAGGGCTTATAGGCTTCAAGTGCCAGAACCCCCCAAGCCTCAAACTCCAACAGGAGCTTCGGCTGTGGGGTTTAGGGCTTCAGGGCTTAAGGCTTAGGGGCTTTGGTGGCATCGGGGCTTAGGGGTTCAGGCTTGAAAGCTCCATGCCCGAAAAGGCTTAGGGGCTCGGGGTTTAAGGCTCAGGGCTCAAGTTTTGGGGTTTAGGGTTTAGGGTTTAGGGTTTAGGGTTTAGCTTGGGGTTTAGGGTCCCCAAACCCTGAAGGCAAGGCAAGGCACAAGCTCCCAGACTGTCTGGAACATGGACTTCTCTGGCTCCTGTGCTATTTATGGGGGGTGCCACCAAAGGTTTCATGAGGGTTCCCTACGGACCTTCTGAAAGGTCTAAGTTTAGGCTTCGGGGTTCAGGGTTAAGGGTGCAGGACGCAAGCTCTGGTGCAGTTTGATGCCTTGTCTGTCGCATCCAGAAGAGGGTTTAGGAGTCTAGGGGCTCCTTATAGGGCTTAATAGGGTTAGGGGGTTCCTTGTAGGGGGTTTAGGGTTTAGGGGACAGCAATCGAAAAAATCGCCTTCAGCAAAATCCGCAAGAGTGCTCTATGCACACTCACTAGCGTCACCAATCAGTCACCAGCACCCCTTGGATGTAGGATTGTCCACATAATCATGAAGGCCATGGGGCGAGGCTGCGATGAGATGATTGTTGCTGAAAGCCTTCCAAGAAAAGGTGCGCCGTGAATAAGCACGGCCTAGTGTTTGAGGTTGAGGGGTAAGCCTCAGCCCTGAACCATGGGCCCATTCCCCGAAAACGACATGGCTTCCGCACGAGCAATGGACCCAACACTGGCACTGCAGACAGCCGCGTGGAGTTGAAACAGAAAACTGTCGACTTCGGTCTCCCTCATCAATGAAGGTTTGCCATTCCTTGCCATCCATGTTGGAGACGCGAGCGACACGCCCTCCCCTTCCTCGGGCGCATCGCCCCCATTCGCACCATCACGACCACCGTCACGCTTCGACTGCGTTCACGAAGAGAAGGCTGATGATTGGGGCCCGTGGTTTGGAGCTCAGCGATTGTAGGGTGGAGAGTTTAGGGTGTTGAGTGTAGGGATGGCTTCATAGTACTTTCATGCTAGAACCCTGGAGACTTCGCAAACTGCGCTCAAGCGACCTTCTTAAACGACTCTTCAACCCTTCGAACCTTCTACCACGATCAAACACTTCACAGCTTCTTCGCTCTCGGATGCTCGTATCGTGTTTTGTGAACTACCGCGGAAATCCTTGTGGGTGGGTCTCTAGTTAGAGTCCCTTTCAGGTACCCGAAATAGTACGGCAGCCTTATAAAAGGGGGCCCTCAACGGGACCCTAATTTTAGAGAACTACCTTTATGGATCCGGGCATCAAAACATGCCACAAAGACACCGCTGTCTTGAGCCGCTTAAGCTTGTGAAAGGTGCAGAAGGGTTTAGGGGATTAGGGTTTAGGGTTTAGGAACCCTAAACCCTAAACCCTGAACCTTAAACCCTAAACCCTAAACTTAGGACTTAGGGTTTAGTTCAGACTTTGCGGTTTTAGGGGGTTTGTAGCTTAGAACAGCGCTCCTTGAGCGGCACCGGCGGGGTTTGCTCCAGGATGGCGAAGAGATCCTTGCGACATGCGGGGCTGAGGTTCTGGAGTCGGGGGGTGGAGGGTTTAGGGTTTTAAAGTTTACGGAACCCTAAGCCCTAAACTGCCCTGAATCCCAAACCCTAAACCCTAAAGTAATGACAAACTGCGGCTGTCACTTTCCGAACTCTCCTGCCTTAGGGCAGAGTACAACATCCGTAGGACGGGACTTATAGTCGAGATACTAGTACCCTAAACCTTAACCCCAAACCCTTGAATGCACCGTGAACCGTCAAGACCTGATCCGAAGCGTGTGACATAGAATCGTCCACCCAACATTCGTACGGAGGCCTCTATAATTGACTTTAGGGTTTAGGCTTAGGGCTTAAACCCTAAGCCCTAAACCCTTAATAACCCATATTCGTGAGGGTTCCGAATATATTCGTGACGGAAGGCTCCGACATGAGACCCTACGCCAAAGCCCCAGATCCGAACCCATCCTACCCGACTCTATGGTTTCGCGCTTTAGGGTTTAGGGTTTAGGGTTTAGGGCTTTAGGGTATTTTGTTTTTGTGGTTTTTAGGGGGCTTTTGGCGGTCGACTCAAAGGCCCTCAAAGCCCAAAGCATCCCCGAGGCCGTCGAGCCCCCCTTCGATGCGACCCGGGCGCGTAGGAGGAATGGACGATGTCGTACTTCCATACCCTGCAACAACGGCTTTGCTTTGGACACAAGAGAAAGCTGCAATCCGTAGATACAAAAGGGTAGCTTCCAAAATCAAGGTCTTGCTTACTGTAAGATTCCCATGACACGTGTGGCGCACTCTTGCGGTGCCCCAAAGCAGATGCCAATCTGACCCTTGGTTTGACCAACGCAATAGCAGCTGCTTGGGGTTACTCTCTGGTGCTGCGACGTGCTGCGACTGCTGCCACTCGCACTCTTGCTTACTGCCAGTCCTGCTTTTGCTCCTGCTGCTGCTCGTTTCTCGGCTTCTCCTGCTGCTGCTTCTTAGCCTCCTACACCTCGTCCTACCGCTGCTACTGCTACGACGACCTTTGCATCTGGTCGGCAGGGCTTTGTAGTTTCGGGTCGAAGGTTTAGGGTGTAGGCGTTCAGATTTGGGGAATGGAAGCCCTCTACAAAAACCAAATGTGGGCGCCTGCAACAAGACACCCTGACTCGTGGGATCCTTGTCATAAAGGCTCCTGAATGAGGTATCCAATAAGTCTTCGGAAATCCGAATGACTGCGGTTTTTGGCTGTACAACTGCGGACTATCCAGGTATCAAGCAAGCAAGAGTTTCATATTGTATCTCTCCAAGGTGAATCACACCAGTCGTGTCACGACAACAAGTATTCGAAGCTCTTCTGCCTGCTTCAGGGTGGCATGACTCATCTTCTATCACTAATCCTATCCCCAAATGTACAGGGGGGAATCTTGAACCCTACAATTTAGGGTCTTTCAACAAGAGATCTGCATCCTATCTACGTACCAGAAGGCCTCACGGTGTAATCCACGCCCCCGCTGACGATGAAGTCTGCTGCTGCTGAAGCATCCACGCAGGTGACACGGCCTTTGTGGCCTCCACGGGGAGAAGAAGGGCTAGTGAGATGGTCGGAAGAATTAGAATTAACAATCCCTCAAAGTCCCTGTATAGTTGTGCTTCAGATATCCTAAGACCAAATTTAAGTATTCAAGCCCCTATACTATCGGGTTCGAGGGTTCGGGGGGTTTTGGGTTTGAAAGCCGAAACCGGGTTTGCGCTTCCTGGGCTGCCTGGGTCCTCTAAGGGTTCCCATTAAGCGTTCCTTTAGGGTTTAGGGTTTAGGGTTTAGGGTTTAGGGGTCCCGGTCTTTGGGCGGTTTCGGACTTGAGGTTAGGGTTTAGGGTTTAGGGCTTTTTCTTTAAGTGTAATGCGCCCCTTTCTGGTGCTGTCGCCGGCAATGGGTCAGAACACACCCCGAAGGGAGCACAAGCAGCACTCCAACTGTAAACACTCACGGAAGCTGGACAGAACTCATACATACTGAGGCTGCCTCACACTCACTCAGCAAGTCACCCCTGTGTCATACAGCATGGCATCACGGGTTTAGGGTTTAGGGCTTACCTAAACCCTAAAACCCTAAACCCCTCAACCCCTAAAACCCGAAACCCCTACACCCCTAAACCCCCAAAACCCCCAAAACCCCCAAAACCCCTAAAACCCCGAAACCCCCTACACCCCCCAAAGCCCCTAAAACCCGAAGGCTTGGACCTCGGTTGAAGAAGTGCTTGAAAGTCTCCACCAAGCCCCTGGGCTGCTCGGAGGTTTCAGGCTGTCAGGCTTTTATGTTTACAGGTGCAACAGCCA
>CAJNJA010010720.1:0-31749 GCA_905231915.1 Symbiodinium necroappetens | reverse complement strand
TTTGGGGTTTTGGATTTTAGGGTTTAGGGTTTAGGGGGAGGGGAAACGGAGTTCGGTTCTAGGTTAGGGCTTAGGGGTTTTGGGGGTTTTAGGGGTTTTGGGGGTTAGAGGCTTCGGGTTCCTTCCAGGGATCTATCGGGGTTTAGGATTTAGGGGTGTTGGGGTCTAGGGCTTAGGGGTTCCGGGCTCAGGGCTTACAGGGTTTAGGGTTGGGGTGTAGTCGTGCTGGTACTGCTTTGGAACCGTTGGTCTCTCATTGTGTCGTGTATGTCTGTGTATATATATATATATATGTGTGTGTGTGTGTGTGCGTGTGCGTGGGCGTGTGTGTGTGTGTGTGTGTGTTTGTGCTTGTTTGTGTGTGTGTGTGTGTGTGTTTGTTTGTTTGTTTGTTTGCTTGCTTGCTTGCTTGTTTGCTTGCTTGCTTGTTTGTTTGCTTGCTTGTTTGTTTGATGGTTTGTTTGTTTGTTCGTTTGTTTGTTCGTTTTGTTTGTTTGTTTGTTTGTTTGTTGGTTTGTGCGTGTGTGTGTGTGTGTCGGGTTCTTCGGGGTTTACGTTTCGACCTGACTTCTGGAGCAAGCCCACTAATTTCAGAAGTCGCACGACCAACATTCCATGTTGCCTCAAACTGGCACGACACCTCTTCTAGTGACCTCTTGACCTCTTGAAAAGACACGAATGTTGTGCTGGGCCCTTTTTGAGGAGGGTTTCGGGTTTAGGGCCTATAGGGTTTAAGTTTAGGGTTCCAGGTTTGTCTTAAGGATGGCCCGATTTCCAACCTGCGGCAAAGCCCCACTCCGGCAAGCTCATACATCCCTCAAGTCCTTGGGCCCCGAGCAACTAGAGCAACTATCCGTGAGGTTTAGGGCAACCCAGAGAGGGACCCGAAGAAGAACCCCACACGCACACAAGGACAAAACTCGACCCTAAGCCCCTATACTCCTAAACTCCTGAATATAAAACCCCTAAACCCCAAAGCCCCCCCAAACTCCTAAACTCTAGAACAAAACGCGAGCAAACTTCTGACGACAGAGGAGCCTGATGGCCAAGTGGAGCCACGCCTTGGACCTCTTCTTCCGGCATCTGACCCATCAGGCTGGGATGCAAAACCTATGATCATGTCCTAAAATCATTACTGTGGTCTACCGTGTTTAGGGACGCATGGGTCCAAGCATCCATGTAGAGTAGGGTTTTAGGTACCAAAAACCATTCAGAGCATGGAGTTTGGGAACTACAAACAACCCTACTATTTGGCTACTTGGACCCTTTGTGTTACAGATCCCTTAAAGGAACCCCCAGACCTGTATAACCCTTACAGGAAACTCTTATAGCTCGTTTAACGAACCCCCAAACCCCACAATGCGACCCTGTGGGCATCTTCCACTGGTTTGAGGCTTTGGGGTTTAGGTTTTGGGGTTTAGGGTTTAGGGTGTAGGTTTAAAAAGGTTTCTGGCTTGAGGCATTTGGTTTAAGGCATTGGGCGCAGGGTCAACTCGTTTCGTTAGGTGTGGGGCGTGGGGCTACAGTTTCAGGTTTTACAACCCCGGTAGGTATGCGTATAAGGTTCGCATATGTTTGCATGCTTTGCGAGCAGCTACGGTAGTCAACTTTAGGACACAGGGATGTGCCCGTTTCCTCAGGGTCGAGGAAAGTCTGACTGGGATACTCCAGGCAGGTCCTTCGCACTCAGGAACTTTAGCCCGCAACTTCCCAGCCACATATACGTTCATTCGCCAGACGACGCCGCGGACGCTGGACGACTACCGTGCGGTGTCTTGCTGAGAATTCAAGGTAGGTTCAGCCAGACACACTTGCTAAGAATAAGAACTGGAAATTGTTGCCACTGTAAGAGAGCAGTGTTGAAATCTATTGCAGCTGCGCAGGCACTAGGAAGTAGAAGCAACACACCAGAGACAGTTTTTTGCAATCAGCCCTGCTGTGTGTGCTCTCATGAGGCGGAAGTCCCGAGCAGTTCACCGGTACCCTTTGTTTTATTTTAACGTGGCCGCAGAATCTTAAGCACAACATTCGGTGAGACGCCGCCTCTTCGTCAGGAGTTAGGGCAACCCATAGACCCCTAAGTAGTTCCTTTTTGTGGTTCATATTTAGAATCCTATAAGGTATAATTCCCAAAAGGGAACTACTTAGGGGCCTATGGGAAATTTAGGGAGGCGAAGGTCTCGGGTCGAGTCGTGGGTTCGGGATCTTCAGCCCCAAAAGGCGGAGCTCGTTCAGCCTACCCAGAGGCCCCCTAAGTAGTTCCTTTTTTGGGATTGCCTTATAGTTTTGGGATTACCTTATAGGATTCTTTAAATATAAACCATAAAAAGGAAATACTTAGGGGCCTATGAGTAATCCACGAACCCGGAACGCGCCCAAGGGCTCGAGGTGCCCAGAGCTAGAACTCCAACTACCCTCGTCCTCGTCGTCGTCATCATCATCAGCAGCATACCCTAAACCCTAAACCCAGAACCCTAAAACCCTAAACCCTAAACCCAAATCCCCGAAGAGTTCGGCAGATTTAAGCCCTCAAGGCTTGGCTCTCTGACCAAGACTTTACGATGCCTGAATTGTGAAGCTCTACGTGGGTTTTCCCCGGATCCTAAACCCTATATGCTCTGAATGTGGTAATCCTGAAACCTCTAAACCCTAAAGCCCTCGTCAACCCTAAACCCGACACTGAGTGAATGGGGTGTCGGGTGAAGGGCCTGTCAATGATTGACGGAGCCCGGGCTTCGGCTGCAGGGTGTATACCCATTTAGGCCCCTAAGTAGTTCCTTTTTATGGCTGTATATTTAGAATCCTATAAGATAATTCCCAAAAAAGGAACTACTTAGGGGCCTAGGGGTACCTTCTACCGCCACAACCTGCTCCCCCCCACAGGCTCCCACTCGGCACCGACATATTAGAGGCCCCAGAGTCACGATATCGAGGACCTCGACGAAAAAAAACGTAGGCTCTGGTAGGGTTGAGGTAGGATTTAGAGTCGAGGGTGTCTGAGCTATCGGCTGCGGGTTCAAGGAAGTAGGGTTTAGGGTTGGCTCTTCAGGGTTTAGAACCCTAAACCCTAATCCCTAAACCCTACACCCCAATCCCTAAACCCAAAGCCCTAATCCCTAAACCCTAATCCCTAAACCCTAAACCCTAAAAGCCCTAATCCCTAATTCCTAAGCCCTAATCCCTAAACCCTATAATCCCTAAACCCTAATCCCTACACCCTTATAGGATCTCGACAAAGTAGGATGCAGCGCCTCGGGGTTGAAACCGCCGTCATGAGGTCATCAAGGCGTGTCCGTGCTGCCCTCAGCTTGGTTTAGGGTTTAGGGTTTTGGTTGAGGGTTTAGGGTTTAGGGTTTTGGTGTAGGGTTTAGGGTTTTGGTTTAGGGTCTAGGGTTTATAGTAGGGTTTAGTTGCTTCTAGGCCTCGCTGGCCACCCAGGCCCTGACATAGAGTACTGGTTTTGGGTTACAACTTGTTTCTTTCCGCAGGATCCCAACCATGAAGTACGTAGCTTATCTATGAAGCCTTATAGTACACATTCTAGGGTCTATAGTCTACAGGTATGCAAGGGGTCTATGGACAATAAACCCTAAACCTTAAACTCTCTACCCCAGAACCCGAAGCTTCTAAGCCCTCCGCCCGTAAGGGCCAAAGCATCTTTCAACAGCTCCACATCCGTAATCGCGAGACTGACAGGTTAACATGAACAGCCACAATGATGATGTTTCGCACATGCGCCCCTCAAGCATGTGCGCAAATATGGACTTAGGGCTTACGGCCACGCTCCCGCATTTGCTTCGGCCCGTTGTTGCGGTTGACAGGCAAGTTTGCACTTGCAGCGCCGGGTACACCCTTCGTTGCTCCATGCGCTGCAAAGGTGTCGCACGTGCATAGGTTGGACTGTTTAGGGCATGTGCCTGTGATCCCCAAACATGATCCCGAGCACTAACCCTCCAAAGCACCATTAATACCGATACCTACAGACTGTAGACTCCAAAGATTGCTTTCGTATACTAGGGTGATCACCAAAACATGTCCCAAACCGCAGCATGGGGAGCGGCTGCAGTGCACATCACCAGAAGCCTAGCAGACAGTGTGGCGAGCTCTCGGCGTATTTTGCCGGAGCCTACTTGCGTTCAAGCGATCCCACTCTGAGATTCTCCTAAATATGACTTCCCTGAACCTTAACTGTCCCATGAAGCCCCGGTACTTATGAAGTAATATTAGTTTACTGGGTTACGGGTTCTTTTCAACCCTAACGCCTACATCCTGAAACGTCCCTAAACCCTGAACCCTTGGTTCTAATCCCTAAGCCCTCAAGCGTAGGTTTATGTAGCGCTCGAGGAACAGCAGCCGCTATCGAGGGGTGTTTGCCAAAAGACTCCTCTTTTCGCTTGCTTTCCGTGGACAGCAGTTGGGATGATCCCCAACTAGGGGCCCCCTAGGGTTTGTGGTCTAGGGCCCGATTAAGATGGATCCATAGTCCTTGCTACTCCCTACCTTCCTCCAAATTTTTGAGGTCCTCAGTAGGGACACAGAAGAAAGGCGCTTCTACTGGAAGCTTTCTCTGGCGCTGCTGGAAGAGATGAATGCTGCAGCCCTCGGACCAGGCGGAGTATTCTAGTTGTTCTGTCAGGGGGGACGGTCTAGGGTTTACCTTGAACTGCCACAACCTACTGTTGTTTTTTTAGGCTCTTAATATGCACCCTAAACCCTAAACCCTAATACAGGAATCATCAAGACCCTGCAAACGTGTCGGTGTTGGTAGTGGAGAGTCTGGGGTCCAAGCACTTGGCAAGTCAGCAGTCATGTAATGTGGGCAGTTCTCTACATTAGGGTCCCGTTTTAGATCCCAAATATAGTACGGCGCCCTTATACAAAAGACCCTAGAAGGACCCTATATCGAAAACTACCCATATACGGGCATGAATAATTAGCCAATACTATTGTACAGCCTTAGGCTTGTTGGGGGCTCAGGGCCTTTGGGGCTTTAGGTTTCTGGATGCTTCTGTTGTATATTAGAAGTTAGTGATGTGCGGGTTAGTTTGGAGTTACGATTTTTGGTGTCGGGCTATATAATGAAAACAAGCCTTGCGAATTGGTGCTTATTGTTTTCGTGAACTTGCTGGTTAGGTTTGGCTGTTTGGGTTCAATGGTTCGGGCAGGGCTTGTGTTGAAAGAATTCCGTTTCGGGTGTAAAGGGCTTGCTAGGATTGATCCCTGTTATGGTCGTGCAGGCGTCGAAAAGCTGTATCCCGATAACTTGCATTGACAGCCCTTCAAACCCGAATAAAACCCTCATATTGGACCCCGATAAAAGCATTTCTAGGGATCCTTGTTTACTATAGGGGCTTTCATAATTACCTATACTAGGTTGGGGATTCCTCATTATAACTACAGTATCATATACGCCAAAACCCTGTTCTAATTATTGAGGCTCCTTAAACCCTAAGCCCTAAACCCCAAACCCTGAACCTTAAGCCCCTTAAACCCTAAACCCTAAGCCCTAAACCTTAAACCCTAAGCCCTTAGCCCCTAAACCCTAAGCCCCTCAACCCTAAACCCTAAGCCCTGAGCCCCCAAACCCTAAACCCTAACCCTAAGCTGCTACATTATAGAACCCTCTTATAGTAGATCCGTTATGGAACCCTAAAAAGGCTAGAAAGGAACCAGGCCCCGACATTTCCGGTTTCTGGTCTCCTGCCGCAGATCTGCTCAGCTACCGCGAAGCGATGAGGACCTGCAATCGGGGACTGTCCGAGGCTCTGAGGCTCTAGGAGAAGTCGGGGCTTAGGGATTACTTATATAGGGTTTGAGGGGTTAGGGTTTAGGGTTTAGAGAAGTCGGGGTTTAGGGATGACTTATATAGAGAAGTCGGGGCTTAGGGCTTACTTATGTAGAGAAGTCGAGGCTTAGGGATTACTTATCTAGAGAATTCGGGGCTTAGGGATTACCTAGAAAGAGAAGTCGGGGTTTAGGGCTTACTTAGGATATGAGGGGTTTAGGGCTTACTTAGGGCTTGAGGGGTTGAGGGCTTACTTCGGGTTTGAGGCTTGGGGTCGAGGGTTTAGGGTTTGAGGGTTTAGGGTTCAGGGTTTAGGGTTGAGGGTGTATGTGTATCTCTACATTGTAGATAGAAGCAGGGTTGGGTATCACGGTTTAGGGCTCTAGGATTGTAGGGTTTGAGGCTTAGGTTGTCAAGGTTTACGGCTCAACGGTAACATGTGGACAGCTGGAACAAACGACAACAAGCAGCATGCAGAGTGCGAGAATGCACTGTTGCAGTGTCACAAGCCTTTGTGCAGTGACGGGCATTGCTTACAATCGTTCAGATCGCTTAAACTTGCATGCCAAAGGCAGCAATTTAAAAGACCTCCCTGAAAACCTGAAACCCCTAAACCCTAAACCCTAAGCCCTAACCACTAAACCCTAAAATCGATTCGAAAAGTTCAGTCCTCCAGGATGTTGTGTAGCGCTGCTTGCGGTAGTCACGGTCCCAATCGTCTTGTTATCGTCGTCGCGTGGTGCTAGTAGTAGTCGTCGTCCTCCTCCTCCTCTGCCTCACCATCGGAGCCGTAGCAGTCGTCGAGCCTCAGGTACAGCTACAACTCGGTGCTTCTGCTTTTTCAAGACCTGCGGGCCACCTCCTCGGATGTAGGGTTTAGGGCTTAGGGTTTAGAGTTTAGGGTTTCGGGTTTAGGATTTGAAGTTTAGGGTTTAGGGTATGGTGCAGGGCTTGGGGAATTCAGGATTTTAGGGTTTAGGCTTAAGCGGCAGTCAGCTCTCGAAGTGCATTTGTCGACTATTCAGCATATTTTGGTGTGAGGCTTAGGATACAGGTTGACGCCCTCTTGTAGACTTGTAGATAGTAACTAGTCGCCTGAATATGAACTTACTGAGCATTCTTTACGGAAGAGAAGGCATGCTGGATCCGTAACTCACAATAGAACAAAGCATCCTAAACTCAGTGATAATCAGAATCAAAAGCCGTTGGCCAGCATCGTCTAGAAAACGATGTGGGAAGCATGAGGTCAGGGTTCGAGCTGTCGGAAGCGCTTGGGCGGCGGAGATTGGTGGCAGTGCCGGTTTCGCTCTTGCTGCTTCAGTTGTAGTTGTCTATAGACCCCCTGAAGTGGCAGCTGGAATGCAATACGTGTCTCAGCGAAAAACCAGAAGAAAGTGTTGAATAACACCAAGTTCGGTCAAACTTTGAAGTGCGAATGCAAGCCCGGCCTGTCCGCGTCTAGAGTGCTTGACGCTTGATAATTGGAGCGGCGTGGGAATGAATACTTTCCTGACGCACTCATTTTGGATTCTTCGGATTGCTATACCAATTTCAGAGTTTGGACTGTTGGTAAAGGCGCTTGCATCTCATAGTAGTAAGAGCAATCGCCTTTAACCTTTTTGGGGCACTTTATAATAATCCCTACATAATCCCACATGCTAAACAAGCGTATTGTTCCACCAGGATACTGGACAGGTAAGGAACATTGTGTGAAGCTGTGTTGTCTGTTGTAGTATAGTTTTCTGGGGACTGTAAGGCCATCGTATTCATAATGATCCCGACCCCGTAGTAGGAAATACATACCGATGACTGGCACCGGCGAGCAAAGCTTGATATTCTGAAAAAAACAGCACGTGTCCCAAACTTTGCTGGCTCCATAACCTAAGCCCTCAAACCCTAAACCCTATAAACCCGAAACCCGGTAACTTAAATCCTGAACCCTAAACCCTATAAACCCGAAACCCGGTAACTTAAATCCTGAAGCCTAAACCCCACACGCGAAACCCGAAATTACAGCGGTAAGCCGCTACCTACCCATGGGCCCCTAAGTAGTTCCTTTTTTTTGGTTTATATTTAGAAGCCTATAAGGTAATCCCAAAAAGGAACTACTCAGGGGCCTATGGCAGGCTCGCGTTATCTCCGGCTCAGCGTCTCCCCCCGGGCTTTTTGCTTTCCTTGCGCTGAACAGCCTAATCCTAAACCCTAAACTCCCTAAACCCTGAACCCTAAGCCCTAAACCCTAAACCCTTAACCCTAAACCCTAAACCCTAAAACCCTAAACCCTAAACCCTAACTCCTAAGCCCTATAACCCTAAACCCGCGCTGAAAAGCCTAAGGACTCTGGCTTGGAGCCGGGCTTGGAGGCTGCGAAACTGGGAGCCCCAGTTGAGCGTTCATCTTAAGGTGATGGTTTTTAGGGTTTAGGCTTTAGGGTTTAGGGTTTAGGTTTATGTGGGGGCGGGGGTTAGGGTTTAGGCTTTAGGGTTTAGGGTCTGGGGTTTAGGGTTTATAAGGGCTTAGGGTTTAGGGTTTAGGTTTATGTCGGGGGGTTAGGGGTTTAGGGTTTAGGGTTTGGGCTTTAGGGTTTGGGGTTTAGGGTTTAGGGTTTAGGGTTCAGGTTTATGCGGGGGGTAGGGGATATAGTTGGAACATGGAAATGATTTGTGCCGGGATTCCCTATCACAGACTTTTAGCTTCAGGGCTTCGGGAGTACCATGATCCAGCTTTCTGGTTTCTTCTACTCTCGGACCTTCACCCTAAGCCTAAACCCGACACAGGGTTGCCCAGGACCAGCGAAGCGCAATCCCCTAGGGCACGTTCGTGGCAAAAGCGCACGTGACTCTTTGTGGGGATCCCTAAACCCTAAACCCTAAAGCCCTAAACCCTAAAGCCCTAAACCCTAAAACCCTAAACCCTAAAGCCCTAAACCCTAAAGCCCTAAACCCTAAACCGGATGACGGGCCCGAGAGTATCTGAATCAGCCCTGAGTGTCCTCGACAGGTCTTTATCTCCCAAAGGCAAACCCTAAAAGGGTCCTTGTACCCAAAAAATATTCTATACTTTGGCCCAAAAACGCCTACATAGGGACTACTTTAAGGCCAAAGTAGATACTACGGTTGATGATATAAATCCTGCATTACCCCATTATCCATAATAAGGAATATATCATAATTCCCATAGTTTAGGGTCCTTAACGTAATGCAGGTTTATATCATCAACCGTATTTGGGCACATGGAGCCTCAGGGAAAGCACATTGACATAGCCAAGTCCCAACTCGCCGTCTCGCGCCAGCTCCTGCTAAGAGGGACTCCCCAACAAGATTCGTAACGCCATGCCCTGGCGATCCCGAATGTGGTGGTAGAGAAGCCCCCCAAACCGAACTGAATAGTTTCCAGGCCCCTGCTTTTCGCCAAGAAATGCGAAAACCCTCAGCCCCTACCCGAAAGCCGATAACTCTAAACCCACAGAAGCCCCACATACCGTGAACGTTGAAGGCCCGCAGCTTATCCCAAGTGGCAAACAAAACAGGAAGAATCCTCTGCTGCTGAGAGGAATACAACGAGGTGATGATGGCCCTGGTCACTGGTAACCGGTGGAAGGAGGTAGGGCGTTTTTGGGTGTTTAGGGCTTACAGGTTTTATAGGGTGTAGGGCTTGTTGGTTTTAGGGTTTCTGGTCAAGTTTATGAAGGCTTAAGGAAAAGGGAGGGTTTGGGGGGGCCTGTAGTTTGGGGTCTCCAGGATCAGCCAGGAAAGAAGTCTCCTGGATGTTGCACTGCAGGGTTCAGCGATGTTCCATTGCAGATCAGCTATTACTGCCGTTGACGCTGCGGCTGCTGTGGTTGTTTCATAGAGGAGCCTCAATAAGTAGAATAGGGTTTGGGGGTGCGCTATAGTATATTATAATTTTAACCAGGAGCCCCAAAAATTGCATTGGTATTTATTTAGGCCCCTATAGTACTCTTGTTTAACATTGGCTTAAATCTTATATATTCATAACCAGCTATGACGAGTGGTGTTTGCTTCTTCTGCCTAGTCCGGCTGGCGCGTGATGTGCTCGGCGCAGGCGTTTGACCTCTTCCAGCAGATGCGCACGAAGGCTTGAAGTCTGCGTAGGATTTGGTATTCAGGGTACAGGTAGTTTAGGGTGTGCGCACGCACCAGGCGAGATAATGCTAATGGGCAGGAACGACCCATAGGCCCCTAAGTAGTTCCTTTTTGGGAGTACCTTATAGGATTCTAAATATAAACCATAGAAAGGAACTACTTAGGGGCCTATGGGGAAACCCAACATCGTCTTCCGATAGGCTTCGAAGGTCTGCCCTCTGCCTTAAGGCGAGGATGGAGTCGTGAAGGTGCTTTGGGCTCCGGTGTGGCTTCTCGGTTTGGATGTGTCTGGATTGGTACTGTGCCTTCATAAATTGGAATAGGGTTTGGGGGGTATTTTATACTTTAAGTATAAGAAAAATGCCCCCAAACAGTTTTCGTAATTATTTAGGCACCTAGATTAGTTGAGTTTACAACAGTTGCAGCTGCTAAAGCAAAAGTCTGTTTTGACGTCTTTTAGTCTCTGGGCGCTGAGCAGCGGAGTTCTGGATAGGGTTTAGGGTTTAGGAGTTTAGGGTTATTGGTTTAGGGTTTAAAGGGTTTATTTAGGGTATAGGGTTTAGTGGGTTGGGCTGTGCCCACTGGAGCTTAAGTTCGATGGGGGATGCTCCTGTAGTCAGCCGAAACACCGAAGCTCTGCTGAAATCTTCGGCCAGGAGTGCTCCATAAGATGTAGAAGCTCTTCGATCCAAATCCAAGCCCCGACGTCTTAACTTATGATCCGAGAAGCCGACCAAGACCCTCAGGCACGAGCCCTGAAGCCTTTAACCGATCTAACCCGCCCCGCAAACCCCCACACACGAATGCCCCCTAAGCTCTGCAGTAAGCTCTCGGATGGAGGATGCACCGCGACCCGATTCTATGAGCTACAACATTGCGCTCTATGCCTGTGCCGAGTCTGGGGTTGCACAACAGATAAGGAAAGAAATTAGAATGATTCGACCGCTAGATGATTTTATAAGTAGCATTGGTTTAGTCGCAGTAGTAGTAGAAGTAGAAGTAGTAGGTGGGATCCACATCGACCGTGCAAAGATGGCACATGCTAAAACAACCGTTCAATAATTCACGATACATCGAACCCCCTAATTAGCGTTCAACAGGACCTGATGGACCTTAACCCCAGCCAATCAGTCTGCTACATCTGAAACAGTGAATCTTCAGGCCAGTCCAAGGCCAGTCCATGATTGTAGGATCATTTGTCTGCATTTTTGATACGCCAGCCTTGTCTTTGCGCCAAACTCCTTGTGCCCAATGTCATCAATGCCATGAGACATTGTGTCTCCAACTAAAAGATTTCCAACCTCCTAACAGCACGTGAACCAGGACGATGAAACAGTGCCTGTATGCTTGTAGTAGTATCTATCACGCCCTCTAGTTGGGGGTTTCCGAAACTAGTGAACCCCAAATATAGTACCCTAAATAGTAGGATCCTCATTGTAAGGACCCCAAATTAGGGTACCCCTTATTTTCGGAAACTCCTAATTATCAGAGCGCATATCTAAATCCCCCGACCTTCATAGTGCCCAGGACTGCGACGATGCTGGAGCCCCGGTCAGTTGGTAATATGGGCCTCAAGGAAATAGCAGTGCTCGTCTTCCTCTAACCGGAAATGCTAAGCCCAACACCCCAAGCCGTAAACCCTGAGGAACAAGACCGTATTTTTTCGGCTTAGGGTTTAGGGTGAACTATTTAGAGTGTGGTTTCTTTGGTTTCAGGGTTGCCTCGACAGCACACTTGAAGCACTGGCGGGAGTCCACCCGAAGTCTTTATGATACAATATTGCATGAACTACTACTACTAATATAAGCAGCAAGAACGATAGCAACAATTACTAGTTGTTGACAAGAATAACAACTATCTGCACTGCTAGTATTCTTTCCGTCCGGCTAGGCTCTGTAAGGGCTTTGTGAGGGGTTTTTGAGGGGGCTCCCAGTACCGAAGAATTGGGCAAACGTGTCTTCCATGGAAGGACTGAGGTTCCCCAAAAGCCTAAACCACCGAACCCTAAACCTTAAACCCTAAACCCTTAAACCCCCCTAAAGCACTAAACCCCTGAACCCGTAAACCCCTAAAACTCTAAACCCCTGAACCCCTAAGCCCCTAAACCCTAAACCCTAAACCCCTAAACCCCTGAACCCCTAAACCCTAAACCCGGAACAGGACAGGTCGAAGGCCCGAAGCGACAAAAGAGAGCCGTTGCGGATGCTGCGGAGCCAGGTCGCCAGGATTTGTAGATTCTCGGTCGTTCTAGGTCTCCCAGTAGTATCCTTATACTCTTAGGGTTTAGGGTTTAGGGTTTAGGGGTTTAGGGTTTAGGGTTTAGGGTTGCTTTTGTTAAGAGGGGGGGGCTTCTTATTAAAGCCGAATAACATGAACAAATGCTACTCTTGTGGATGAGCTACTCGGTAACCTGGGGTTGCAGAAGCCTGATCGTCTCCCCTTGTAGTTCCTGTTGTGGGCTTGGTAGGATCCTGAATCTGAAATCGGTTAAAACCGAAAAAAAGGAACTACAACGGAGACTATCGGCAAAGTCCCCCTTACGCCCACCCTCCTAAACCCAAACCCTAGAAGCCCTAAGCCAAAAACACCCGCCACGGGAGCGCAGCCCCCAGTCTGCGGCGTGGTCGAAAGCCCTCGGCTACTGGGTAGACATGCGGGAGGCCGCGGGTTCAGGGGTTGAGGGGGTCAGGCCTTCCGGCTCTAGGGGTTTTGAAATTGTTCGGGGGTTTTGAATTTTTATGGGGTTTTGAAATTTCTTGGGGGTTTGGGGGCGTAGAGGGTAGTAGGGGTTTAGGTTGTAGGGGTTTAGGGTTTAGGAGTTTAGGGTCTAGGGGTTCAGGGTTCAGGGGTTTAGGGTTTAGGGGTTTAGGATTGCTTGTGTTGGTTCCGGTTCTTGTTTGGGAAAAGCTTTGACTTTGGGGTGCTTAAGGCTTTCGGGACCCGGGGGAAGTAGTGGTGGAGAACAGGCCTTCGGGGTACTTTAAGGGTCTCAGGATCTTGCAAAGTAGACTGGGGTTTAGGGTTTAAGGAAACATGAGTCTGCTGCTGTCAAGTCTTTCAGGCTTTGACGGTGCAGTTTGGGTTGTGGTGCGGGGTAGGGTGCTCAAGTATAGACCCCAGCAAAGAAGCCCAGCTGTGTCGGTGGTGTGGACCCCTGGTGCGACGGTTGAGGATATCGTGGTCGTACATCGCACGACAGACAGATCTTAATACCCAAACTTTAGGATAGCTCCCTAAACCCTAAGCCCTGAACCCGAAGCAGTCTCAGTGTGTGCTGTTTGCCACCTGAGCCCTGCAATTCGGATGCGTGGGAGCATTGCGAAGTCCTTACCGACGTTTTATCGCAAGCCAATAGAACCATCATTAACCGGGTTCTTGTTGAAGGATTTAATTGAAGTTACCATAATAGGGATCTATAGTAAAACAATAGGGTTTCTTTATTATGGTGACTTGAGTTAAGTCCCTTAACAAGAACCCAGTTAATCCTTACCATTTGGGTTGCGAGGCCCAGGGCCTTTTCTTCGGACGTCCTGAGAATGAGATCTTACAGGGCCGACCCCAACGTCATCGCCTGTACCGGCGACCAGACAAACTGGTTTGTTTCTGAGTGCGTGCGGCGCCTGCTGGAGAGTGCAAAAACTGTGCATGCATACATATATATATATATTTACAGACAGACAGACAGACAGACAGACAGACAGACAGACAGACAGACATACATACATATATGTATATATAATCTATATATCTTCGCGGCAGCAGCCTGGGACTACACATGACAGATATGAAGACAATGCCAAAGAGCCTTCGCCGACCACGCGTGATGACAGAGTAGGAGCGTGAAAGGAAGGACTGCCACACTCGAAGTAGAAGTCCTCAGCTCCAAGCTCCACCACAAACCTCCCAGAATCCCCACAACCAACAGTACACAAGATAATTTGAACATAATTATCATGGTGAGATGCACTGGTGGTTGTTTGTGCGCTGTGACTCGGAGATTTTGAGTCTGTGCTTCAGTTACGGTCACATTACGTTGCTCATGACTGTTAATGTTTTACTCGTTCACCTTACTTTATATGAGTTGTAGACAGCCGACCCGAGCTTAAGTTATATATAAATGAATTTAAATGAATACGTGAAAAATGTGTGTGACATGCACGTGGTTTCAGGCGCATTCGTTGACTAAGGGATCTTCAACCTTAAAGCCTAAGCCCATGAATCAAGGAATATACTTTAAACGGAAATAAGGTTCCTATCATATTAAGCTTCCCATTGTAACTGAAGGTCTATGTCTATTCCTGAATTAAGGGGTTTTGGAGTCACCCAAAACCCAAAACCCAAAACCCTAAACCCTAAACCCCAAACCCAAAACCCAAAACCCTAAACCCTAAACCCAAAACCCTAAATTACCCTAAACCCAAAACCCTAAACCCTAAACCCTAAACCGTGCTGGGAGAAAGAGCCACTACACTTTAAAAAAAAACCTAAACCCAAAACCCTAAACCCTAAACCCTGAAACCCAAAACCCTAAACCCTAAACCAAAACCCAAAACCCTAAACCCTAAACCCTAAACCCAAGACCCTATCTTGAAGGATCTGATCACGCCTGGCTTCGATTCCTACGACATGCTCCTGTTGGCCGGCGGCCCAGACGAAGTCCGTGCGAGTTGTGCGGTTTAGGGTTTAGGGTTTAGGGGTTTAGGGTTTAGGGCTTAGGGTTTAGGGTGTGGGCTCCTTTTTTGGGGCTCATTAGATGCTGCTGAAGGGCTCACTTTAACTATCATGGCAAACACGGTCGTCAGTTGTTATGGCATTCAGTCAGAACCGGTTGGTAGTGGAACTACGTCGGCGAGAACTGATGGCAATGCTGGTGCCTGGACGAATCTGAAGAAATAACGAAGAAGACCGCAATGGTGCTGATGCCGCTGGCGGTGGTGAAGACGACGATGAAAAGGCCTTGGCAGCTGTACGCGAAACCCGTGATAAGCAATAGCTTTCCGCACACACGTTAGCACGTTAGGTTAAATTTGTTCCCACCATGCATTGCAGCGTCAACGACAACGGCAGCAACACATGCAAAGACGACAAAGGCAGCAACACGATAAGCAGCAGCAAGTTTTCACTACAACAGCAGCAGCAGCAGCGGCGGCGGCGGCAGCAAAAAGATGACGACGACGACGACGACGACGACGAAGGCGACAACGACGACGACGACGACGACAACAACAACAACAACAACGACGACAACATGGTCACTAGCTTCGCGGCAACTCATCATAGTTATGTGTCATTCGATTGTCATTTCAAGCATTCATCCGCTACAAAGCTGTTAGTCATCTTCATCAGCATCAGCAGTAGCACTTCCAGCATAGATGCCATCAGCATCGTGTTGTAACCTTCGTTCATGTTGCTCGTCATCATCATCATCATCACCATCATCATCATCACCAACCTCATCATCATCCCGAGTATCATTTTCGTTCCGTTCTTTCCAATGGACGCCGACATCATCCTCTTCTTTGTCATGATCATCATTTTGACGACCATCCTAGCCTGACAGGCACAGCTTCGACAGCCGTTTACCACGAGCAAAAGATCATCGAAACTGTAGGTGTCCCTTTGTCAGACTGAACGCCATGGCCACCCTCGCCACCACCAACGTGTTCAGCGCTTTTCGCCACCCCGGGGTGCGAATCTTCATGACCACGAGCACAGTCTTTCCGAGCTTCAAACGGGGAAGAGCCAAAAGCAATGCTCATGACTCTCTAAGGGTACCAAACACACCTAGTTATTAGATCCTGTGGGTTCTTACAACGCTAATGTTCAATCTCTCCGAGCCCGGCAACCAAAAAAAAAAACTGCTCAGCAGAGCCTACTTTGACAGGACCGCTCTGACACCCGAGACATCTCGAATCCCCCAAACCCTTAAACCCAAAACCCAAAACCCCAAACCCTAAACCCCTAAACCTTAAACCCTAAACCCCTAAGCCCTAAACCCACCATCCAAACCCTAACCGAGTTTCTATGTAAGGTGGCCGAGCGCTCCAATCGATTTGATTGGTCCCGGCAGCTTCTGGCGCCTTGGAGTCGTCTATCCATAGGCCCCTAAGTAGTTCTTTTTTATGGTTTAAAAAGGTAATCCCAAAAAGGAACTACTTAGGGGCCTATGGGTAAGCCTATGAGAGTTCTCGTCGATTTTGCTAGGTTTAGTATCGGGGGGTATGAATAGACGGGCAGCATCCTACCAAGGTTTCCTCAATGGGTTGTGGAAGGAGTTCGGCTGTTTGAGTCTGGAAGTCACGGAGAGCTCAAGAGACTTGAATGAAGGGTCGACTTGTTTAGGGCTTGAGGCTTCTAGGGTTCCTGTGACTTAGTTTAAGTTGTTTGGGATTTAGGGTTCTGCGGTTCCGGGGTTTGGGGGCTTTAGTGGGCTCTCAAAGATTTCCAGCGATTTTGAGGTTGGCAGGGTCGTTTCCGACATAGGGAACCTCTACACAGACCCCAGGATAAACACGACGCAAGTCGGGGAGCACACTCCAAAGTCTAAAGCCCAAACCCTGAACCCTAAACTCCCTAAGCTGCACACCCAGAGCCCTCTAAGCCTGACCTACACAAGGAGGCCAACTCGATCCTCATTCCGCGCAGGCCTGTAGAAACCCTGATATCCCAGAACTTGAAGGATTGACTACTACGTTACATACATTATGTGTGAATGTATGTACACACATATATATATATATATGTGTGTGTGTGTGTATGTATACATGCATATGTATACATAGTGGCACCTAGTCATATTATTGCAGTTAGTATGGTGGCTGAGGTATTAAGAACGGGGTGGAGTTTAGTTCTTGGGCATTGAAGGACACGCTCTCCAAGTTGGATGCGCCACACACTGCCTGGAGCCCAGGTTGCGGCTCTGGATCAGGGACTGCTTCGTTCGCTCTTTGAAGTTTCGGCTTACGGACTTGGGCTTCAGGATTAAAACCCTAAACCCGAAACCCTAAACCCTTACCCGTTTTAGGGTTCCGGAGTGAGGCTTGGGAGTTTAAGTTTAGATGCTCTGAGATGAGAAATTATCAAGTCCGGGGTGGCCAGTTCTTCAAGCTTGGGGGGTGCCAGGGGCCTTAAACCTTAAACCCTAAACAAGGGTCCTGCTCTTCAGGGTCTCGTTACGGCCCTAAGTTTTCTGAAACTCTCACATACATGGTGGCAAATTACTTGCCCCTTTTGGCAGCGAGCTGGGACTTAGGGGAGCACTCTCAGACCCCTGCAACTTAGACTCCCTAAACCCTAAAAACTAAACCCTAAACCCTAAAAACTAAACCCTAACCCTAAAAACTAAACCCTAAAGCCTAAACCCTAAACCGTGACTTAGAGGCTTCAAAACTCTAACGATACGAAGCTATCGTAGAACCCTGTCCTCACATCAGGCCCTCAGCGTCTTGAGCCCATGAACTTGTCTTGGGCCGGTCGTGCCTCTTTCTGCTCTGTAGTGTAGGGGCCTAAATAATTAGACTAGGGTTTTGGGGGGTTCCTTACTCTAATGATAGTATAATGGGCCCCAAAACCCTATTCTAATTATTAAGGCCCCTATATTCGCCTTTATGCAAGCAAGCTGCATATCTTGTCTGCATAGTAGACCTGGAAACCAGCATCAAAAAAAAAGATAAATCCCTTACCTTGCCCCTAGACCCTACAAGCCCCAAACCCTGGAATCCTGCACTCCTAAGCCCGAACCCTAAACCCAAAACCCTATAACCCTATAACCCCAAACCCGAAACCCTGTAACCTACCCAAACCCTAAACTTAAACCCTATAAGCCCTATAGGTTCTGCTTCTTTATACCGGCCGAGCTCAGAGGTCACGATGTTCAACGCCGTGCTCAATGCCGCGCGTCGGGGGCCTCAGGCTCTGTAGGTTGGTGGTGTGTTTTTGTCGTTTAGGGCTTTAGGGTTTTAGGGTTTTCGAGTTTAAGGGATTAGGGTTCAGGCTTAGGGTTTGAAATATCAGGGCTTAGGGTTTGGGTTTAGGACATCGATCCGTTAAACCTTAAGGACGAAAAGAACCCTGAAAGGGTTTAGGATTCATATACCGTATGGGGATCCATGGTATAAATGCAAAGGGCCCGTACCTTTCAGGGTCAGTTGGTCCGTAAGGAAATGGGTGTCTTATTTACAAGGTACCTGGACCCTATCATGTAGCACCTGTTTTTGGGTACCTAGGCTCTTACTAGAGGTCCCGAGCTGTAGACGAAGTTGTCCGAAACAAGGTAGTGCATTCTACCCATAGGGTCATACCCTACCCGTTTGGGGGTACCTGCTTGTCTGTATAAACATATACATATATGCACAGCGGATCCTAATCGCTTCTAGGTAGAGCCCTACTCCAACCAGCCAAAGGCGGCATGGAAGCCATGAGCTTCCAAAAGCCAACGAACGAATCACAAGCCTACTCGCTGAGTACCCAAACCTCAGAATTCATTACCCTTTTTTGAGAACCGATTCTGTCTATGCTTAGGATCCTACACTGCCAAGAGTGTCTACATATGATGCTATTATGGAACTAGGCTCCCAAATCATAGCAAGGATGGTAGAGTCTAGGTAGGTCATGTACAAATTCTGACGCCTGAACAGGTAGAGGCTTTAGGGCTTAAGCTTTCGGGTTTCGGCCTCAAGAAGCAGGGAGTAAGCCTCAAAGAGGCAAACCCTAAACCCTACACCCTCAACCATAACACCGTAATCCCAAACCCTGCAACGCTGACACCTAAGGCCCTACACCAAGCAATGCTAAACCCTTTCGAAACCCCAAAATCCTAAACCCTAAACCCCAAACCCTAGACCCTAAACCCCAAACCCTAGACCTTAAACCCTAAACCCTAAACCCCAAACCCTAGACCTTAACCCCTAAACCCTAAACCCCAAATCCTAAACCCTAAAGCCCGAAAGCCCTACGGCCGGACACACCCAAAGCACCCAAGCCCGGAGCGAGGCCGTGGCAAGCAATGGCAGTTAGCTCTCACTCTGCTAAGGCCAGGGATTTCTGCAGAGTTTAGGGTTTAGGGTTGGTTTAGGGTTTAGGGTTTAGGGTTTAGGGTTGGTTTAGGGTTTAGGTTTTAGGGTTGGTTTAGGGTTTAGGGTTGGTTTAGGGTTTAGGGTTGTTCCCGAAGGTTCCATTGTAGCTCTAAGGTCTTACGGGGTTTCCATAGGCTTAATCTACGGGTTACTTTAAGGGCGGCATAGGGCTTCTAGGGTCTGTGTGCCCATGCAGTACTTACCTAGGCCTTAAAGGGGTGCTTATATGGACACTTGACTTCAAGGCCTAGTATAGGTACACTGGAAAGTTCGGGTGTGCAGGTTTGTTTTGGGACTGTGCAGGGTTTCGTATCGGATTTCTATACAGGATTTTCAGACTTCTTATCTGCAGTGGCTTTGTAAACCCAAAACCCTAAACCCTAAATTTCAACTTGCTTTGCACATGTTGCATGAGAACTTCGCCTGTTCAGGACCCACGCGGGAGTCTTTACCCTTACCTCAAAGGGCGCATATTGTAAGGCTTTTGGGCCCAAAGACCCTATCATATAAGTCGTGTTGGGCTATTTTGATGCTACGGGTTAACTTTAGGTGTTAAGAGCCTTGTTTCTTGCGAATTTCGGACATGAACTCCGAAGAGCATTCTTCCGTTTAAGGGAACAGATATGAGAGATTCATCACACTCCGAGCCTACCGCCCCCAGCCCCCATATCGCCCAAAACTGGAGACCACATGGACATCTCCGTGGGGGTTTTCACAGTCTCAGAAGTTAATGGGGTCCCTAGTTGAGAGCCTTGGGGTCTTCGGGTGTCAAGATTTAGGGTTTAGGGTTTCGGGTTTTGGGTTCAGGGTTTAGGGTTTGGAGTTTCGGGTTTAGGGGCCAGGGTTTAGGGGTTTCGGGTTTGGGTGTTTCTGAAGTTGAGGGGGTGCTCACGATCATCAGAACATCAAGCAGACAGGCAATAGAATACTATCAGCGCCAAGCATAATGGACAATAGCAGTAAGACCAACAAGCAAATAAGCTAGCAAAAACACCTCTAAACCCTAAACCGAACCGCCTCAATAAATCTCACCCCGAACTTCCTTTGCCCCATTCCCCAAAATTTCGTGAACGCCTGAACCTGCAAGCCCTACAAGAGGCTCTCACCCCTTTCACCCTACAAGCCCTATAAGACCAAAGCCCAGGGTTCACTTCTCAACAAACTTGTCACCCCTCCTCACTATTGTCAGCCCTGAACCCGTCAAGCAAAAATTCCTGTGCCGACGGATTCTTCAGAATTTCTTGCAGCTCGGCTCAAGCACCAGTGATTCCAGCCCCTCGCCGCGTGAGCCTAAACGCTTTGACGCCTACTCTTTCGACTTTACCCTGGTATGCCAACAGCTACAACTCGTGAATTCTACGAATAGGCTTCTCAGATGACAAGCTACGATGTTGCAGGGCTTTGGAATTGCTGTTATACCCTACAACCCCAAGGGTTTAGGGCGTAGAAAGGATTATTTTGATATGGGACTTGCCGAAAATTCGGGTACCTTGTTTTGGGGTCCTTATAATAACGATCCTACTATTAAGGGTACTATATTAAGGTCCCCTATTTTCGGAAACCCCCATACATATCCATAAGTTATCGCAGCTTGCGTGGCGTCGGGAGTTGGATTTGGTACCCTCCACGGCGCTAGTCGACCGACTGGCCCCTTCGCAGCTGACCTGAAAAGTGCATGGTGGAGTGTAGGGTTTAGGTTTAGGGATTGAGAGTTTATGGATTGTTTTTTATTTTTTATTTTTTTTTATCTTGGGTTTACGGTTTCGGTGTTCATGAATCACGGCGTGGGGTTTAGGGTTTAGGGCGTTGAGGCAGATCTTGTGGGGCTACTCGGGGGTTTTATGTAGAGGGAATGTGCAACAGTCCCAGAACACTACTGGGCAGTTCTCTAAACTAGGGTCCCTTGTAGGGTCTTTGTTTATATAAGGGTGCCGTACTGTATCTGTTTATATAAGGGTGCCGTACTGTATTTGGGATCTATGAAGGGGCCCTAGTTTAGAGAACTATTCGAGTATGATCACCGTTGATCATCAGGAGTTCGCCGGTGGTCGATGTCTGTCTCCCAAAACCGATACCCCGCTTTGAGGGCCTGTGGCAGCCTGTGGCATTACCATTGCATCAGCAGCAACAATAACCACAACAACCACAACAACAGCAGCAACAACATTTATATGGCACCTCCCACATACAGTTGAGGGTTTAGGGTTTTAGGGTTCCCCAAAATCCGTTCGCTACGCATGTCTTTTGACTTTTAGCTAGTAGGATCTCGTAGGGTTAAAGTGAGGAATCAGGTGGAGGGTGAGAGCTCGGGATGATTTCTCCGCAGTGGGTTTGACAGAGATTTCTGCTGGCAGAGGCCCTACCAAACTGAATGACCCAAGCCACTGCAGCTTTTAACTCTGTAATCTCATCACCCTCAAGCCCCACCTTTGAACCCCAAATCCTGAAGCAAATGCCCTACACCATCAAGCCTCAGCCTAGGGATTCAAGTGCCTAGCAATCGTATACCCCCAAATCCTAACCTACCAAACGAGTACCGTAACAACAACCCAGATTGTGGGTTTCGGGCTTGGGCCTTCAATTCAGCTCAGGAGCGGTGGAATAACCTTCGATGCCCGCAGTAACGACGGAAGCTGAGGCAGGGCGTTTACTACTGTTGATGATATAATCCTTAGCATTACCTTCAGGATCCTAAACTAGTGGAATTATGGTTATTCCTGATTATGGGTAATTCTGGGTGTATGTCATCAACCGTACTTCCTGGTTGCTCATGATGGCCGAGTCATCGAGGCAGTACTTTATTTCTATGTGGAAGGCCACGTGATACAGGTCTGGGGTTTAGTTTTTTTTTTTGTTGGGGGGGAGGGTTTAGGGCTTAGGGTTTAGTTGCGCGTTGGAAACCTTCAAGTTTCGAACCTCTACAGTGTTGAATGTATTTCGTTTCGTTGCGTTGCTGATGTTGTGGTCGCGACCTTTGTTGTTCTCGCCATGCCTGCTGCCTTTGGAAGGGTTCAGGTTTTTTGGAATTTAGAGTGTTGTGGGTCGGTTTGCGGAAGCTGAAGGAAACATCCTCCACAGGCATACCTCACAGCAGAGCTGCTTTTCGAAGCTCCAATGTGATTTCGTGGCACAATCACAAGACCATCAGCTCGATAATCGGTTTGTATATATATATAAGATTTTTCTTACATGTCCACATTACATGTGCATATATATATATGTAGATGTGTGTATCTTAATTTAAAAGCATTGGTACTGACACGCCTCTATAGCTAGAAGCGTAGTTTTGCTCAGGCTGAGTTCAAGGGCAGGAAATACTTGTCGGACTAGGCGGTTTAGGGTTTACAGTTTAGAGCCAGCCCAACGTCCCAAACAGGCAGCAAAGATTCGGCGGAGCCGCAAGACAGAGGACCAATGTTGGCAGTCTTTCTTCGTAGGAATTTGGAAGCAGGTGCTGCAAATGTGGTTTTGGGATTAGGGTGCCAGCAGTCATCTCAAGGTATCATATTCGGCCAATTCCAGTCCCAGCTGTCTCACAGCGCCGCCTGTCTTCTAGGCCCTGATGTAGATCACTCCTGGTGACGAAGCATTAGGTCCTAAACCCGAAATGCCTCAGCCTCTTTCTGGAATGACAGCTTCATATCATAAAGTCCTGCACTGCACCCAGACCCTTGTAATGCAATACCTTTTAGCTTCAAATCATAGGACCCCAACCCGTAAAGCCTGTTATCAACACCAAGGAACTACATTATATGGTCTAGGTAAGCTAAGCTAGAATAGATCAACACTCTAGCCGTTGGCCTCAGCGATTAGAGTTCAGCTAACTGGCCCTTTGCCGACCCTGCTGTAGGGTATAGTGTTTAGGTGCCTAAGCCCTACAGCCTGGATCCTTCTAGCCTTTCTAGGGTTTATGGTTCAGTGTTTACAGTGATTTGCTGTCCGAAGGGATCAAAGCGAAGGGTGGTACTGGGACCCCCGGAATGGGGTTTAGTGTTTAGGGTTTGGGGCTGAGGATAAGATGCTGTGTTCCTCGCTCCAGACCCTGCTTGCAGTTGCTGATGTGTATAGAAGTAACTTCATGCCTACACTCTGTGTCACTGTTTCTGTTCTAGAAGTTCCTTAACAAGAAACCTTGTTAAATGCTCCCAGGCGCGTGCAAGCTCTGTATATACTCTGAACAACTCGTGCCACCATCTGGTTAGTTCTCTAAATTAGGGTCCCTTTTAGGGTCCTTTTTTTACCGGTCCCGCTGTGCTAGATTGGGGACCTAAAGCGGGACCCTAATTTAGAGAACTACCCGAATCTGATAATATCCAACCACCTGTTGGACCTGTTCTCCTTCCCCAAAGGCTCCATGTACCCATCTAGTATATACTTAGGCCTTAAAGGGGTTCCTATATAGGTATTTTAGGGTCTAAGTATATACTATATGGGCACATGGAGCCTTTGGGGGACCTGTTCTCCTTCTCAGGCCTTTTTAAGTCGGAAGCTCGCGCGACCCAGGATTTCGGAGTAGGGTTCACTGCTTTCCGACGGTGTGTGGACGGCTTGCAGCCTACCCTATAAGGATCCGTCAGGCTAGTAGTAACGTAATGATATATGTAGCTCAGTCTGAAGTCTAAGATAATAATGACCGCTGCACTACGACGTGAGGCGACTTTGGGCCAGCACCCCCGGTGGTGGTGGTGGTGGTGGTGGTGCTGGTGCTGGTGCTGGTGCTAAACGCCAAGTCCATCTCACTAAGTTTCTCGCTTGGGGCCCGCCTACTTTCCTACGAGCCAAAACATCCGAGTATGCATAGGACATTTTGAGACCCTAAACCCTACCGCCTGGACCCTAAACGACCTACTTTTTCAAGGACCATTATATACAAGGAAATCATAGTAAGGAACCCTAAAACGGTACGTAGGCTCTTTGGGGGTTTAGGTAAACCCTAAACCGATTGAAACCCCGGGTTCGAAGCTTCCGCGAGGAATTGTTGGCCGCTGCACTTACTGCCCATGCCAATGCGTCGTGCAAGGCTCTGAAGAGGCTGGTGATGTGCAACCCTAAAGCCTAAACCCTAAACCCCGAAACTATGCCCTGAGCCTCGAACCCTACCTATAGTCTCCATTGTAGTTCCTTTTTGGGGTTACCTTTTATAGGATCCTTAATACAGAATTGGTTAAACCAAAAAAAGGAACTACAATGGATACTATGGGTAAACCCCAACCCTGAGCCTGGAGACTAAATCCTAGCTATACCTTCGAAGCCTTGAGCCCCGAACCCTAAACCCTAAACTTTGGCCCTAAACCCTGAACCACAGCCACTGCCATAAACCCCCGAACCTCAACTCCTCAACCTCGTCTAGGGTTTGACATTTTGGGGTTTAAGGTGTAGGGCGTATAGGGTCTCTGCAACCCCTGAGGCTCCATGTAGACTACAATGATGGGATGGGTGGGGAGCCTAATTCCATAATGGTAGTGTCTATGGAGCCTCTGCGAATCTATATATTTCCGGGTCTGGAAGTATTGGTAAATGCATTTTTTGAGGGTTTGCTACTATAATGACAGCAGAGGCCTCCCAGACCCTCGTCTGGCGGCCTACCTAAAGGGTCATACTGTACAGGGGTACCTGCTTTTCTATGCTGCGGTATAGCAGAACCTAAATACCTTAGAGGTTGAGTATGACGCTTTGGGTAGGCCCCGTATGTTAGCTGCACTTGCGAAGAGGCCCCCGCTTACCGAAGACAGGGGCGTGAATATCTAGTAACAGTAGATTATTCGAAGGGTTCCATCTTATAGGTATACCGTAATAAACCCCAAACCCTTAAAAATAGCGACCCCCAAACCCTGCTCTCGCCACTATAGACCCCAAATGTCCCCAACATGTCAGCCGAGCTAATATGGTGACTCGATGTGGCTCCCTACAGCTTAGAGGTGTCTAGTCTGTCCTCAAATCTGCGACCCCCTTAGCACGGGGCTTGCGAGGACAAGGGATCGGAATATAGACGATTCTTTGGGAGGCCGCAATCAGGGTTGACGCACTCCGAGTATTGGGCAATACCCCTACCCCTAGTGGAAATTGTTACGGCCCGTATACAACTCCCTGTATGTATAGCAACATCTGGGTTCCCATTTAAATCCCCGAAATAGAGAGCTTCCCATATAGTAACCGTTGTAGAGCCTATTAGGCTTTCGAGAAGGGTCTCTTGAAGGTTACTCATGATGGGTTTCGACCCAAGCAAGGTATAACTGTTCGACTTCGTTATACCAAAGCTCTTGGAAACCCCCATAAATCCCCATAAAGCCTTCTAATATACTGTACTGTATCATAGAATTTAGTATCAATAGAAATTCAGGAGTTGATCGAACCTCAAAGAAGAACCCTATTCAACTTCTTTAAGGGCCCTCATGTACCTCCTCGCCCTTCCTATCCTCGCCGGGGAGGCGCATCCTGCAGCGCGTCAGGAGACTGGGCGTGGGGTTGCAAGTTGGGTGTAGGAATTGGGGTTCCCTAAACCATAAACCCTAAATTGAGAATTCAAGGTTTGAGGTTTTTGGTTTACAAATGCAGGGGTTGGGGTTCAACTTTTGCCTTGATTGAAGCAGCCGAGTAGCGTGAACGCAGGGAGCGTGAGTAACACAGGGGCCTTAATAATTAGACTAGGGCTTGGGGTGTAGTATACTAAAACTATAATAGGGAACCCCCAAAGCCCTATTCCAATCATTACGGCCCCTACATCAACTAGCAAGTTAGCTAGCTAGCTGTAGCCAACCAACTGACCAACTTGCAGAGCACGCCCTTCATCTGACCCGGTGAACGGGACTTTTCCGGCCTCGGTTTTCGACTTTTTGGGCGTGATAGTGAGGTGCTGCTCCTGCTCCCCTAAACCCCTACACCCCTAAACCCTAAACCCCCAAACCCTAAACCCCTAAACCCTGGGCCCCTGACACCATCACTAAGCAAAATTAAAAATCACTTTGTTTCGACAACTGCTCGCCTTGATCGGACCCTTTGAGTTGGGTCTTTGGCTATGGCTGAAGGCAGAAGCACGCAGGGTGGCCAAAGATGGTCAACGCTGAACAGAAACGTGTACGAAAGGCTTTCCGTGGTACGTGGATGCTTCCTTGAAGCAGTCCTACCTCCGTTCCGGCGAAATCTGTCGCACGACAAGTTTCCGAAGCTGATCTCCGGACTCTAGTTGTCGGAAGGAAGGACGGCATGCGTGGCTGCAACAACGCGCAGTTACAGTCGTGTGTGCAAGTGCGCGTGTCTTGCTGTGGGAACGCCAGACAGTCGGCTTTATGAGCTTTTCGGGGATGCAGGTGGAGGGCTTCAGGGCTGAAGGATTAGGGTTTAGGGCTGAAGGCTTTAGGGGTTTAGGGTTTATGGGTTTAGGGGTTTAGGGATTAGGGTTTAGGGGTTTAGGGCTGAAGGCTTTATAGGTTTAGGGATGGTCGAAGGCTTTAGAGTTCAGGGTTTGGGAGTAGAATACAAAGGGTCTTGGGTTGAGGGTTTGGGGGCTTAGGAGTCCCAACTTCTTCCTTTTTAGGAGTTTCAGGGCTTAGGGCTGAAGAGTTTGGAGCACAAGCTTCTTCCTTTAGGGGCTGAGCGTCCATCTTCAGGGTTTAGGGTTTGGGGAGTACCAACTTCTTCACTTCATGGCATGCCCAGACACCGGAACTACCTTTGTAGGGACTTGACGGAAAAGGAAGGCTTTCTAGGGTCCAGGTAGGGTTGATGAATCCCAAGCATTCAAGGTAGTTAGAGCCCAGGAAGTCTCCGTTTAGGGGAGCAAACGACGCCCTGCCTGAGGAACCCGAGAAAGATAGGGTGTTTGGGATACAGGTCGGGTTTATGGCTTCGGGCGTTGGGGCTCCATGGATTTTTGGTGTACTGCAGGGGCCTTCATAATTGGAATAGAGTTTAGGGTACAATACTGTTACTACTACTACTACTACTACTACTACTACTACTACTACTACTACTTACTACTACTACTTACGACTACTACTACTACTACTACTACTACTACTTCTCCTCCTTCTTCTGCTACTACTACTACCACCACCACCACCACCACTACTACCACAACAACAACAACAACTACTACTACTACTACTACTACTATATAATAGTTGTAACAATAAAGGCTTTTATAGTAGTTTTCAAGGTGTCCGGGTTCACGGTCTGGGACTGAGAGACCCTTCAGAAAGCTTTCTGTTCATGACGGCGAGAGGAGCTTGGGCTTTACCCTAAGCCCTAAACCCTAAGTAACCTACTTTGTTAAGGACTTATGTAAGGAAATCATAATAAGGAACCCCCTAAAAAAAAGTAGGCTCCTTGGGGTTTAGGTAAACCTTAAACCCTAGAGTCTTTCGGTTGCACATTCAAAGATGCACAGCAGGGGCCTTTTTGACTTCAAACCAGGGTTTTGGGACCGATGACAGTCACGAGAGCTATGAAGAAATAAGGAGACTACAAGAGGGCATAGGGTTTAGGGTTTAGGGGTTTAGGGTTTAGGGTTTAGGAGATACTGCTCGCAGTTTTTTTTCCGGATCTCATCCCTAAACCCTAGGGGTTTAGGGGTTGAGGGTTTAGGGCCTGAACCCTGAACCCCCCTGAACACCCTAAACCCGGAACCCTAAAGCCCTTTTAGGGCCTAAAAACTAACCCCCCCCCCCGCCCGCAAAAAAGAGGAAGAAGTTGGGACTCCTTCTGCCAGACGATGAGTTCCAGCAAGCGATGGAGCCCCGTGTTCTAGCCGTCCAGTGGGGGTCTTTAGGGTGTTTAAGGTTTAAGGGTGTTTAGAGTTTAGGGGTTTAGGGTTTGAGGGTTTATAGTGTTTTTTGGGCGTTTATCGGGTTTAAGGGTTTAGGGTTTAAGGGTTTAGGGTCTAGGGTCTAGGGTTTGTATGGGATTCTGAGCTCAACACAACTCAGGGGTTGTGCGGATTTCGTGGCTTTTTGTCGGCTGTTTCAGGGGCCGTTCTGGGCTTGTGTTGGTCTTCCCTGAGGTTTCATTGCACACCGCCTCGCTGGGTCTCATTTGGACTGGCAACTTTTTTCGTTTAGTGGGCTTTAGGGTTTAGGGTTTAGGGCTTAGGGTTCAGAGTTTAGGGTTTAGGGTTTAGGTTTCGTTTAACGGGCTTTTGGGTGTTCAGCTACTGCTGTTGGGTTTAAAACCCTCAGGCATTGAAGTCTAACGGCACAAGTTAGCCCCAAAAGCAAAAACAGAATCTCTTTGTGAACCTTGACCCCTAAGCCCCAATCCCGTATAGTATCCTTTAACGGAACTCTTTATCTAAGCCCAAAAAAACATTTACAGGGCGCGAGAATTGCCCACAAGGACGCGCACGGCCCAATACCCCTTCAGTCTGGAAGCCTAACGGGTCCAGAAGGTTGTTTTTAATATAGGGGTGTTGCTTTTATACATACATCTGCAATTAATAACTAAGGAGCACGGCTTGAAAAGTATAGGAATGTTTCGGGTTCGTCATTTAATCAAGCCACCCCCAAGGATCCTGATACTTTTGGGACGGGCAAGAGACGCCAGAGCCCTCCTCAAAAGGTTTCGGACCCTAAGTCTCAAAGCAGCCTTATGCAGTATGCTCTTCGGGCCCCCAAGACTCTTAAACAATAATACGAGACCTCAGAGCCGCAGGGGTAAGGGTTTAGGGTTTAGGGTTAGAGTAAGTCTCGACTACGGGTAAGGAGTGGGCTCTCGCACTGCTAAGCTCACATACGTTAAGGGTCCATGAGCTCATATAGTGCATAGTTTGGCCTTGAGGGCCAAGGTATATACTCTATTGGTACATGCGTCTTGCAGGGTAAGGTTCCACAACAGCTTCATGTAGGGTTTCAGTGCAAACCGTAAGGGTTCTGCCCCTTCTACAAATGCCATAAACCCTGAACACATAAACCCCGAAAGGCCTAAACCCATACACCCTTCATCCCCATAAACCCTAAGCCCTTAACCCAAAACCATCCTAAACCCTTAAACCCCAGACCCCTAAAGCCTTGAATCCTAAGTCTCTTAGGCCCCCCGCCCCTCCCCCTCCAGGCCGTAATCCCTACAAAGCCTAAACCCCAATCAAAAAGGCCAAGAATCCCCTAAACCTTACAGAAGGTCTATATACCTTATAGAAGCCTTATAGACCGAAGGAGACCAAAACCCCTTAATTAAGGAATATGCCTTAAATTATAATAGGAACCCGAATAAGTTTTAAGGTATATTCCTTGATTAAAGGGTTTTGGAGCCTTTGGGCCCCCGAAGGCGACCTATATACCTCATAGAAGCCTTATAGACCGAAGGAGACCTTGAGAGACCGTCGGAATGATCTCGACAAAGCATCGTTGCAGAGCCAGGACTCGGCAGGGTTTTGGATTTTAGGGTTTAGGGGTTTAGGGGTTTATAGGGTTTATAGGGTTTAGGGTTTAGGGGTTTAGGGGTTTAGGGTTTAGGGTCGACCGCTTGGAGTCTTCGGCTTTTGGGCTTTACCCGAAGGGGTCCAAGTTACCGAAGAGTCATGTAGGGTTTAGGGTTTAGGGTTTAGGGTTTAGTACCTAATAATCATCTACTCTCCCAAATGTTAACCTAGGATACCTACTATTCGCAACCAAAGTACCTGATTATTGGGTCCTTTGGACCCTGAGGCTTAGGCTTTGGGTTTTTAGGCTGCCTAAACCCTAAACCCTAAACCAAAAAAACCCTAAACCCTAAACCCTAAATGTAGGCTTTAGGGTTTCAGCTTTGGGCCTTTAGGCTCGAGCGTCTCGCCTGCAGGCTTCTCTGTCTCAGGCTTCTGAGTCTACTTAAGTTTATTGGGGGTTTCGGGGGTTTAGGGCAACCCAGGGTACAGAACCGGTCAGTTGAGGGTGTAGGGGCAGCTTCGGGGGTAGGATCGTCTTGGGCCCCTTCTTCGGCTTGAAATATAGAGGCTGTGATGCAACAAGCAGGGTTTCGGAGCACATGATGGCAGTGTAGCTCTCCAGTTGATACGATCGAGGGACCTCAGATTTGAGGAACATTGCTGGCTATTTTAGCATCCGGCTGTATTAGCACTTGTTATGTTTTGTAGTCAACGATTTCATCAGTGAGTGGCACTGTGGCGTCGGCTTTTCTCAAGCTCCTAAGGGGGTACAGATTTGCGGACCGGTAAGCTCAAGGTTCAGGTATTTTGGGGGTTTAGGGTTTCAGGTTTTGGGATTTAGGGTTTACGGGTCTAGAGTTTAGGGCTTAAGGTTGAGAGGGTTTAAGGTTGAGACTTTAGTAGGGTCTTTCCTAGACCATCCAAGAATCTGCTTTTCAGGACCCGAAAAGGTGGGTCATCGAGGGCTCAGGTAGGGGTAATTATCGAGATCGGGTCTGCTTATCAGCCTCTTGGGTTTTGTATGAGTTTAGGATATGTGCTTGAGGGTATAGGGCTTGGTCCTTCAAAGTTTAGCACAGGTTTCTCGTGATCCAGCCTTGCTCTGGCCTTTTCACGTTGCACTACTACGTGGGAGCTCTGAGCCTGGGATGTGGAAAAAGGCAGGATGGCCTCACTTAACTTAGCCCTGCGTACACTCAACTCAATGAAACATCGGAAGACTTCTTATCGTCCAGATCCATCCAGCCTTGCTCCACGTTTCACGTTGCACTACGGCGAGCACAACGAGTCGGGTACCCCGTGTCGCAGGCCGGCTGTCCTGCTTCAGGTTTAAAGGATGGCAGCTCCAAGCATCATGAGTCGGCCATTGAAGCATTTTGGAGACGTTTATGAGCCATGCTGCCAGCGGGGACTGCCGACTGGGCTTTAGGATTTGGGCCGTCTATCCCAGAGAGCCCAATACCCCCTAATTAAAGAATATACCTTAAATCAAAATATTAAGGCCCCTATAATTTAAGGCATATTCATAAATTAAGGGGGTATTGGGTTCTCTGGGTAAGGCATGTCCGAGCTGGGGGTTTCTTTACGCGTCTGACAGCGGGTTCAAAGATCATGGGCCGTAGCTGATCAAGCAACCGAAACATCTCTACTCTCCTATATAAACCCTAAACTCCCTATAAACCGTTTATTCATGGAGCTTCCGTTCTCGATGGTTTGGGGGTTCGACCTCTTGAATGGTCTCGTCAGAAAGCCATTGTAAGTAGCACAAGATCCGAGCACAACATCGCAACCTGACACAACAACGCAAGAGAGGCGGCTCATACCATGTACCCATGTCTCACAACTACAAGCTGCCAGCAACAAGCAACAGCAATGAGAGCGACTGTTTGTTTGAACAGCAATGCTACTTACAAATGTTGCAAGGCACAAACCTCTTAGGTCAATCCCAAGCTCCGACCCCTCTTGATTCTAAACCCTAAACCGGCCTAAACACCGAGACCATAAATCGCCCTGAATCCGAAACGAAACAGAAGCGCTTGTAGCTTACCACCCTTGCAGGAAGCCAACGGAAGCCTTTATTTATCCCTTGCCCTCTAAGGACTCATCTTTTAAGGCTTTTGGGGCCCAAAAAAATAGCTTTTGGGCTATTTTGATGCTAAGGGTATAGAGCCTAAACCCTAAACCCTGGGTATAGAACCTTACATAGAAACCGTTAGAGTAGAACTCCGGGGGCTCTCAACCCTAAACCCTTCACACCCCCAACTCCTAGGGTTTAGGGTTTATAGGGTTTTGGGTTTAGGGCTTTCGGGGTTTGGGGTTTAGGGCTTTAGGGTTTAGGGCTTTACGGTTTTAGGGTTTAGGGTTGTAGGGTTGTAGGGTTTAGGGCTTTAGGGGTTTAGGGAACTAGGACCATAACCATGACCCTACCGG
>CAJNJA010010719.1:0-14045 GCA_905231915.1 Symbiodinium necroappetens | reverse complement strand
TGGTCCTCTGGTCTTCCGGTCCTCTGATCCTTGGGTCCAGGGGAAGAAACAAATTTCCACCCGTTTCCTTATTGAATGATTGCAGTTATAGTATACTGGACCCCCAAAATCCTACTCTAACTATTGCCCCTATGTTCATCGGACCTACAAAAAGCCAAGGAGGTTCCATGCTGTGGGACATGACGGGGCTTTTTGTTTCGAATCCTTCTCTTTGATCGCATGCGGAAGAGCTGATCCCAAGCACATCCCCTCACAACCTCAGCTACACACTCCTGGTGTACGTGTTGCAGAGGAGTCGTACTAGGATGTTTCTTCGGATTTCATTTCCGAAAACCCTGAACATAGCGCAACACAGGAGTCTCCAAATTTAGGTGCTTAAGTACATTGCTCGTGTAAGGATCATACCACCAAGACACTGCCGTACTTGTCTATGCACACTACATGTATCCGTCGCGTCATGATTAACACCGGGCCCCCCACACTCCTACTCGCAACTAGCCATTCGTTTTCCGGGCCGGCTTTTCCTTTGTGGTTTACGGCTCAGAGACCACACTGGACAAAAGCAAGGTTATCTATCATGAGCTAGACCTTGAAATCGACCCGACCCCCTACCTAGATCTTCTGTTTGACCCGATATACCTTCCTCGCGTTCCCGTATAAATTGAAACGCCTAGGACCTGAACCCTAAACCGAAACTCCAGCCATTATAACCCCGGCCTGAGGAGCAAACCTCTTTCAGAGCTCTTCCGTGCCCTGTCATGCATCGGACCAGGCCACTGCACTACGTTGTATGTATGTAAGTATGTATGTGTGCGTGTGTGTATGTATGTATGTATGTATGTATGTATGTATTGATGTATGTATGTATGTATGTATGTATGTATGTATGTATGTATGTATATGCATGCACATATATGATTACATATGTAGACACGGTTGATGATATAAATCCTGCATTACCCATAACAAGGAATATACCATGATTCCCATCGTTTAAGGTCCTTAAGATATTGCAGGATTTATATCATCAACAGTATAAAAGTATTATCATAAGACTCCGTCAACCTGTATGAAGACCCTGCCTTACAAACGCACTAAGCATGCTCTAGTAGACAGCCCTTGCAGAGCCCTTGTACAATCGTGATGAAGCCACGATGAAAACTTAACAAACTAACTTCTAATGCCCGTATAAAGCCGTCCTGAGAAAAGCCCGTGTCAAGGCCTTACAAAAAAATACATAAAGCCCTCTTACAAACCCTCATAAAACACCTGAGGAAGCCCACCCCTTAGCCCTAAACCCGAAACCTAAACAAAGCCTGATTTTTTGGCCCGAGGTTGGCTCGCACGGTTGAACGACTTCCGGGAGGAGGGGATGAATATCGGAGCCTATATACCTCAATAGGGTTTCCGTATTGGGTTTCTGAATTACTCTGAGGGTCCATGTACCCATACAGTATGTACAAGGTATATACTATTTGGGCACATGCACCCTTAGGGTTAGGCTTTAAGGATGTTTAGGATCATTCTATGGGCTTTTAGGGCTTGGGGTTTTGGTAGGCTTACGGTTCAGGACTTTAGGTCCCACAAAAGTTCCATAAGGAGCGTAGGGTCTTAAGGTTTCGTGCTAGTTAGGGATTGGGGTTCAAGACGAGAATTTAAGGGTTGAGGTCTTGATAAAGGTGTTACAAGGGTCGTAACGGCTTTTGATGGGATTTGGATGGGTTTGTTATGCCGTTTTGTCAAAAGGGTCATGAGCATGTTGGATGGTAAGGCTTGTGCAAGTTCGTTTTTATGAGGGAGGGCCACAAGACCTTTGTAAGCTTTGTTCGTCTCGACCAGAGTTTCGTAGGATTCATTTCAGGGGCATCACAGCCAAGTTTCAGTAGCTGTTAGAGATTTAGGGTTTGGAGGTCTTGGTGCTTAGCGGTTTAAGGTTTAGGGTTCTGGGTAGGGGCTTGAGCAGCTTACTGAAATCTTCGTGTGCTTGGTTGTTGTTGCAGCCGAATTTAGGTGATACACGGCCGATGTTCTGACAACAACGGTGCACATCCGTTCCTGCATTAACTCCGTTCACAATCCACACCGGCCTCATCAGCAACGCCACCACTGTGCTGGCCGCATCAACAACATCATCCAGTTAGACATCATCGCAACAAAGGCGACCAAGCTCATGGGCAACAGTGGTAAGGTCAACGCCAGCAATTCTTTCACTTCCTTGGAACACAACTCAAGATTGCAGTTGTTGCCTGTACCATGAGAGACGCTGATCAATCTAGTTACTGTGACCACCTTGTGCTTGTGCATGAGTCCATGAGCTGTCTTGATTACTTGATGTGGTCCATGAAAGCTGAATCGGTCCCCAGCAATGATAGTGCTGTGTTCAGGTATTCTGGATGTGCCAGAGAGGTGAATCCACGGGGCCGATTAGTCTTAAGGTCTAGAGAAGTGCGAGTGCAGGCAGACTGGGAGGAACACATCATGCTGCTCTCCAAGGCAACCGTCTGCAGGTGTGTTCATGTGGCCCCCGATCCTCGCGAAGAAGACCCGCCGAAACCCGAAACCGTATGCCGCAAGAAGCGATGAGAACCTCCAAGCTAGTCCAAGTCATAGCAGCTGAGTAGGTAACCTTTACCGTTGTTGGGCGAATAGAACTGTACGACAATTTAAAGGGTAAGCCTCTTCGGGCCAGGGATCTTAGCAAGAAGGGGCTTTCTTGTAGGAGTGGTAGGCTTTAGGGGTTTCGGGCGGCGAGCTTGATTTTCGAGCCGTCGAGGCCAACATCCAAGCCGGATGCCGGAAGGCCCGTACTGGAAATCGATCCATCCTGAAGCCTTGAAGAGTCCTAATGCCCAAGCACACAACCCAGTAAGCCCACCAAGCCAGCACTTTGTGCGATAGGTGAGGGTATGCACAGGGGAAATCGAAGATTGCAAAGCAATGTAGAGAACTGTTCACGTTTTGAAAGATCGGGAAGTCAGCTGTGCAGACGCATGGCGGGTGCTCTTGCAGACGGCAGTCCCCCTCACAATGCTGCGGGGGACTCCCGGCCTTTGTATAGTACTGCACCGCAGGAGTCTGGCAATGGCTCATTTTGCGTTCCCGACGCACGGGATGTTGGGGAAAAGAGTGTTAGAGTTTGCTCCTGCCGTGAGGCGATTACGGACAAGTTCATTGAGGCCACGCGTTTTCGACGGAATGGCATAAAGTACTGGAGACTCGTACAGTTGTGACTGCTCAGAGTGATACGACTCCTCATAATGATACCAACAAGAACAACACTCGCAATTATGTTGCCAGCCTTTCCAGGAATCATCATCACCCTCGTCATAAAAGCAGCAGTTCCCGTTTAGGGGTCCGCATAACCGCGGTCCTATACGTGCCCAAACATGCCATGGAGAGGGCTCAGGGCCGTTGTACGTCAATCAAGCGTAAGTTTCAAACACAGGACGTTACTTCAAGAAGACCCTAACACCCAGTCAGGTATTTCGGAAACCAAACCCATACTTCTAACACTATGTAAACTGGCGGAATACGCTTTACCTTAGATATTCAAGTCTAAACTCATACCCCATGTAAACCCTAACACCCTCAATTGCACACCGAAGTTCGGGACCATCGGCGCTTTGCTTCAGGCGGGCATGGGTGAGACTTCGGAAAGCTTGGGCGAGGCCTGGTTCGGTGCATAGTTTTTGTTTTTTTTTATGTGTTGGGGGGGGGGGGTTAGGGTGTAGAGGTAGTAGTAGCAGTAGTAGTAGTAGTAGTGGTGGTAGTAGTAGTAGTAGCAGCAGCAGCAGTCTTGCATTTGTTATACCCCCTGGAAAAGCTAATCTTGTCCTGGCCGGACCACGAGTAGATGTACCAGTACATACCAGTACCATTGGTAGCAGCATCTTGGCAGCCATGATTCTGTGAGCTCCGAACCGAATGCTGCAGAGCGCTGGCTCTTGCCGTGTGTTGAATTAGGGTTTAGGGTTTCCGCCTGCGTGTTCGGGAAGCTTCATCCGATAAGCTGTGCCTGCCAGGCGCACCCTGCGCACATCGACATGGAAAAGGCCTTGAGTTGCTGGCCTGTCTGAAAGCTCATGACCCTGGACCGACACACCTGGGCTGTGAAGTTTGGCTTGGGGTTTCGGGCCTTTTAGGGTTTGACTGTCTACGCTTGCAGAGCTGCAGATTCGGGGCGCTCGATATCCTACGACCGGCACCAGACTTTGTCCCCTGCACGCTTCTGGTTGTAGCAGCCATCAGATGTAGGAAGCTGGTGAAGCCACTTCTGGCTCCTATTCGGGTTCGCAAAAGCGTCCACGATCAATGTGATGCTTTCAAGGAAGTCGATGCCTGGCGCCTCCGAACCAGAAACTCAGCCGACCTCAAAACCATAAGCCCCAACACCTGAACCCAGAGGAAGCAACAACTAACTCCCTTAACCCCCAAATGCTGAACCCCAGTAAATTTCCAAAACCCCATCGTTTAATGACAGCTGTGGGGATCCGACAATAAGTGACCCTTTGTAGAACGCCAGATGATTGTTTTGTTAAATAGGGTGTTTCCCTAACTTTCCGAAGCCCTATGCCCTGAATCATCCAAAACACCTAAACAATTGCAAGTATATTTACACTCCTAGCACCCAACTAGAACCCTTATGTACAGTCTTCCACCCCAAATTCTAAATCCAAAAGCCTAAAACTCTAAGCCCGCAAGTTTCAAGCCCAGAAAAGCCGCGGAGGTGCATCTTCGTTCTCGTGTTGAGACGGCCGAGTTGGAGGTGTGCGCGTGGGTTTTCTTGTAACCCTGAACCCTAAACCCTAAAAGCCCTAACAACCCTAAATACGTCCGAATCCCGTATCAGGTCGATGCCCTCCGGATGAAGCTCATGAATGCAGAGGCTCGCAGCCTTGGCTCGAGAAGGTCTACACAGCGTCTTATTGGGGTGTGGCCTTCGGGTTGAATAAAGCCGCTAAATTTATTAAGATGCTAAATCTGAACTCCTGAAACAAGAAGTAAGTATGCCGAGGCCGAAATCTGAAGTCAGGGGCTGGGGTTCGAAGAACTCTAAGACGGGGCGTGGGCGTTCGGAACTCTGCGTTTAGGGTTTCGGCTTTCAGGGTTTTAGGCTTTAGGCTTTTACGGGTCTTGGTTTTAGGCTCTAGGGTTTCAGGGCTTACGTGTAGGCTGACAAGCTTTGTAGCGAAGTGTTGGCACCAAGACTTGAGGCACCCCGAGAGCCCAGCACCCCTCAATTGAGCAATATGTAATACGTAATGAGTCATGAACCTTGTCAAGAATTGCTTTTGGTGTCAGGACCCCACGCCTTAAACTCTAAACATGTTGAGGCTTGGTTTTGAACTATAGGTGTCTCTGGTCTCTTGGGATAGCATTGTGTCGGGCTCCTCCGGCAGATGAACCAGCAGAGCTTCGCGAAGCTGTTGACGGAGAGGACTGACCGGATGGTCATCTTGAGGGTCCATGTACCCAACTAGTATATAATTTGGGCCCAAAGTACCAAAAAAATAGGGACTCCTTGGCAAAGTATATACTATTTGGGTACATGGACCCTTCGGGCATTGGAGAAGGAGTACGAGTAAGCGCCTGAATGTTGAGAAAAGGAGCATTAAGAACGAAGGAGAAAAGAGTTGATGTAAGAAACGGTTAGATGAGACTGGCCATAATCAACAGACGGTCAACTTCTCACATCATCCCCGTTTGCGTTCGGGTGGTCTGGTCTGCCTAAACTATCCCATGCGCATGGAAATCGAGTCTTCATGGCCCAGGCGGTAAGAAAGCCAGCTTTGTAGAAGATGATGCAGTGCTCTATATGGGTCGGGCAAGATAATTTGGATGCCTTCACCTTATCCAGCCCCAAGCCCTGACGCAGGAGGGTGGACATTCCTGACTACTTGCGGTCATCATCCAAGGGTTCTCACGCTGGAAGCCACGAGTTCCCTCTGGAACATGAAGCCCCAAGACGGGTGGCTTGGGCACCGTCAGGGATCCCTTTGCTCTTTTTTTCCGGTTTTGGGGGCTCGGGATGTTATAAAGCCCGAAACACCCAAAGCCTAAGGCCTGGGAGATATAGATCCTGAAAGTGGAGCCCCCCCCCAAAAAAAAAACAAAAATGTATTCCTTGTCTGCAGGGTTTAGGGTTTAGGGGTTTAGGGGTTTAGGGGTTTAGGGTTGAGGGTTTAGGGTTCCGGGTTTTCGGTTGGGACCCAGGTGGTGTCCGTCGAGGCTCCAGAGCAGCCAGCAGAAGCTCGTCAGCGGAAGCTGTCCACGTACAAGCCGCACAGGGAGGAGGAGAAGATGGAGACGTTTGGCTGCAGCTTGTTTACGGTTTAGGGTTTAGGGTTTAGGGTTTTTAGGGTTTAGGGTTTAGGGGTTCACGAGGTTAGGGGTGGAGGGTTTTGGGGTTTCAGGTTTGAGTATTGTGCTTTAGGACCTTGTAGTCTTGTGCTGGTTATGTTGCACAGAACTGTTATCCCTGGCGGTACTGTTGAAGTAAAACTTAAAAGGGCTGCATTGAACCCTAAGGGTCCAAGTACCTAATAATCATATACTCTTCTGAACACTAACCTACAAAACTACTATCCGTAACCCAAGTACATCATTATTGGGTCCTTTGGAACCTTAGGGGAATAGCAACTGTTTTTGCTGTGGTTTCTGATGCCACATCCTCGATCGAAGAAGGAGCGACGATCGGAACACTGCCCGGGTTTCCAATCACAGTACCATCAGCGGCACCAGAAAAACAAACAAGTATACAAACAACGAACGAACAAACAAACAACCAGAACAAACAAACAAGCAAAATATCGAGTCAACATACGAACACACGCGCATGCGCAGACACACACACACACAGAGCAGAATAACAACTCAAACGGTGGCATCAACATCCCTACTCTCAAGCAAAATAAACGGAAGACTTAAGGCGATGTCACGAGTTGTTGTGCCAACACAGCCCCGTCCGCATTAGCCATCATGAACAGACTTTTGATTTGTGATGCATGCATGAAGCCCTCCACCATCGAGATGTCCACTTCCTGGGGCCTAACATTTTGATGAGTTGTTTTCATGCAACTCATGAGATATCCTAGACCGAAGGCATAGTTCGGAATGGAAAGAAGAAGCATGCATGAGGGGAGACATCACCGAGCAGAGGCAGCTCTTGCAGTGTGATGTTGGTATCGCAAGTGTAAGACAGGTACTGGCTCGTCAAGGGCAGCATCGGCAACACTAGACCTAAACCTCTAAACCCTAAACCCCTAGTGTCTAGTGTGGAAGTTCGCACCGACATCTCCTCCAATCTTGGAGTTCCTGGGGCTGATATGTAGTAGATACTACGTATATATATATATATAGATATAGATATTTATATGTGTATATATATATGATGTATTTTTATGTATATACAGAGCATATAACATGTAACATAAAACATAAACACATAGCTTAATATATCGTACATAAAAGCAAGCATTTAGTATCTAGTACATCCTATGTAACTCATAATGTATGATATAGTGCAGGAATAGCTGAGAATGATGATGCGGCTTTACTTGCCAACTTGGCATTTATTTTCTGGTAGGTCATCGCGAAAGACCTGGTGCACTAAGCGACACTGCAAAGAGAGAGGGGCAGAGAGAGCTAGGGGGGGTCACAAACAGTAAGAAGAAGGAGAAGAAGAAGAGCATAACACAGGCAAGCATCGAGCTGTGTACATGAGATGTGAAGCAAGCCGGCAGAGAGAGAGAGAGAGAGAGAGTCTCTGCAGACTTGTGCTGCATGCCTGGCGCACCCCGGTAGCCCTAAAGCCCGAAGAGCCTCCAAAGTTTCAAAGTCCTTATCCCGGACACCCCAGATCCAAATCCCTTAACCCTAAGGCCGTAAAGACCCAAACCCTAAATCCGAAGCCAAATCCTCAAACCCTGGACCCTTACTGGAACCAGGGCCTAAATCCCAATGCTCCGAAGAGCAGAGGCCGAAGAGTGCCGTGGAGATCAGTGGAGCAAGATCCGTTGCAAGCACTGAGGACTTCTGTAGCTTCTTCGGAGCATCAGGTTTCGGGGAGTTTAGGGCTTAGGGTTTAGTAGGATTTGTGGGGGGTATAGTCGGGTTTGTAATGTACACCCGATTATACCTGTGATGAATGTGATGTTTACGTAGGGGTCTAGAGCATCTCGGTATCTACGGCTCTGGAGTTGGTGTGGGGTTGGGGACGTTTGGAGTTTGTCGTTGTGGGGACATGGAATTTGTTAGTTTAGGGGTTTAGGGTTTAGGGTTCAGGGTGCTTGGTCTGCCATGATGGGACGAGTAGCCCGGAGCCTCCGTTAGAAGACTGCCTGCATCTCTGTTGCGCCGCACGCCACATCCAGGCGAAGCAGTAAGAACCATGGAAAGGGAATCCTGCGGCCATTTTCAGAACCAAGGGCCCTAAAACCACACAACCCCCAATCCGTAAGTAAGCCGAAAACGGTCACAGCCCAAAGCCCTGAGGCCAAGACCCTACACCCCAAAGCCATAAGGCTCCAAAAGCCCGAAGCCCGCACCCGACAGCCCAAGACTCTGGTTCCTTTATCCCGAGAGCCCAAAGCCGTTTAACTAAGCAATATACCTTAAACTACGGTTGATGATATAAATCCTGCGTTACCCATAGTAAGGAAAAACCATACTTCCCATAGTTTAGGGCCCTTAAGGTACTGCAGGGTTTATATCATCAACAGTATGATGGGGTTAGTATTAGGATTTGGTATGATTAAGGGGTATTGGGCTCTCTGGGTATCTGGCCAGGAGGGTGACATGGGTTCCAGCACAGCGCCCTCCTGGATGTCCAGGCACCCCGGCACAAGACTTAGTAGGTTTTAGGGGCGGCGATGACAGACGACAGAGGTAGGAATAAGGTCACAGTCTAGGGTTTGAGGCTAGTGAGACGAACTGTTTCAAGGAAGCTCTTGTTTGCACAAGCGGCGACGACTTAAAAAAAGAAACAACAAACGATTACCCCACCAATCTCTCCTTACCAGCGATGCTACTGGTTCTTGCTTGTAGTTACTATCATCAAATATGTATTGATTACGATGATTACTGGAAACCTACGCCCTTCGACCTGTAATCCCAAACTGAACTAGATACCCCAACCTTTCCCGAAGCTGCAAAAGCACGAAACACCAAAGAGACCTTCAACCCAGGAATCGCTGGAGCAAGCCCTAAACACGCCTGAAGCTCTGAAACCTCAACCCTAAGGTCTAAGCCCTAAACTCTCAACCGTTCAGCCCAGGAGTCGATGCAAAAACCCTAAACCGTTCAGCCCAGGAATCGCTGGAGCATCTCCATGGGCAAGAGGATTTCACCAGAAGAGCTCGAAAGTCTCAGCGGTGAGGCCATGTTTGGGGGAGCCCAAATCTCTTCACCTCAGGAGATTCCTTCAGATGGATTCAGGCGGAGCCCCGCCAATGTTGGGTTGTAAAGGCTTTGGGGTTGTGTTTAAGGAGGTCAACAACACTTGAATCTCAAACCCTAAGCAGATATTTAGGTACAGTTTGGACTCAGCGGCACCAGAGTTGTCGTCTGGGAGCGTCTCTCTTGGCATGTCGCTCGCAGGCTTTGGGCTTAGCCTCCTTCGGGGTGTTGGGCACTACTTTCTGCGGATGGTCCGTGCTTCTCTTCGTTTTGCACGTTTCTATTGTTTAGAAGCTCAAACACACGCGGTGTGGGTGTCGTGTACGTAGAACGCCGAAAGGTTAGCCTTTTCCTTTCCTTCGGGTCCTCCGGGAAGTAAGCAACAAGCCCTGAGTCTAGGACATTTTCAGGTGGGTAGTTACCGTTATCGGAGCCTTATAGAAGGTCTATATACCTTATAGAAGCCTTATAGAAGCCCTATGTACCTTAAACTCCCCTAGATGCGTCGACTTCAGGCCCTCGCCAAGGAGGATGATCCAAAGATTCTGAAGGCGCAGAGCAGCTTGGGGGCGATAGCTGGGCTCTTGTTTGACGAGCTTCCTTTACCTTACCACAACTCCTCAGAGAATATAGCAGGAGATGACGTCGTCATTCTCAGCCTAGGCCAAAGCCAACTCCCGAGGTTTGAAATCCGTGTTTTGGTTGACAGATTCGGGACGGCCCTGACTTGGCGTCGAATTCGACTAAGCCCTAAACCCTAAACGGGGTTGTGTGCTGGGATTTGTGCTCGAGGGCTATGTGAGTTTTGCGACAATCTCTGCTTACGGCTTGCCAGTTTATGGTGGGCTTAGGGTTTGGGGTTGTATCAGTGGTAGTCATACCACCTAGGCGTTCAGAAAGTAATGTACGGGTCCGATTACTTAGCAATCAGCAATAGTGTACCCTTATTGTCCCTGGAGAGTTGTAGTAGGACCCGGTAATTGCTAAGGCCCTATGTTCATTGTATGATTTTCAGTTGATGTAAGGCAACGACTTACCCCCTGTTCTGGCAGAAGCAGGGACAGGGTCTTACATAGCTTCAGTACTGATTATAGTTGCAGACCCCTGCGGTTGATGATATAAATCCTGCATAACCCATAATAAGGAACATACCATAATTCCCATAGTTAAGGGTCCTTAAGGTAATGCAGGATTTATATGATCAACAGTAAGTCTAATGATCCAGGTGCTCGTCTTCGGCTTGATTTCTGATGTATCATTCAGTAGGGTCTAGGGTTGAGGGTTGCAGGTCTAGAGTTGGGTTGGTAGCTGCAGTCCGTAGCACACCACACAATCCCGAAGTCCTATATGCTACACCTAGCAGTCTACATCCCTTTTTCTCATTCCGGTAGCTGGTCGCATTGATAGCAGGTGCAGCGATACCATCTAAGTACCATATATGTCGAAACAAGAATCATCATGTAAGGTTATAGTCCAAATAACTTGAACGAAAATGGACCCCCAAACAACCCCGAAACCCTAACACCCCTGTTACGTTTTCGTTGAAATCCGAAAAGATGGAGAGGCAAAGATCCGCGAGCTCGAGACTCTCGCTGAGCTCTTGGAATGGATCCGCGTCGGGTTTATGTTTAAGGGTTTAGGGTTTACAGAGTAAAGCGTTCAACGTTCAGGGTTTTGGGTTTTGGGTTTGGGGTTCTCTTGGAACGGATCTGTGCTTTCACTGAATAAGGTTAGATCCGGTCAAGTCGACATATGTTGAGCTATATCGGATCCGAGGTATTAGGTCAGGTGCGTAAATACCATATACCTATTCATATGTATTGCATGTGAAAGTGACCTGTATATGTACATATACTATACACATACATGCATACACACATAAATAAATACATACATACGTACGTACATACATACATACATATATAGATTCAAGCAGACAAGGCAGACAGACAGACAGGCAGGCAGGCAGGCAGACAGACAGAGATAGAGCGATCGACCGATCGATTGATCGGTAGATCGATAAGATCGATAGTTTGACAGATTTGCGAGAACGAGGCCGAAGTCAGGAGTACATGGCTCTTGCCTTTCGAAGACAAATTGGCGTAGCTCAATGCATCTGAAGGGAGAACAACGGTTCGTCTTAAAGTGCAACCGGAAAACATGAGCAACGACGCCACCACCGGAAAAGGGAGAGAGAGAGAGAGAGAGGCCAGACAAAAGACAGGCTTCTCAAGCGTAAGATGCGAGTGATGGGAAGAATATTACTTGGTTGGTGCTGTTAGGTGGTTGTTGTGTTTGGTAGTCGTGATCTCAGTTCTCATATTCGTCGTCTTCTCCGTCGTCGTCGTCCACGTCGTCGTAAGTCAGTTCTGCTTTGACTCAGACCACAAGAAGCAGTGACAACCGTGATTTCTGTTCGTTGTGCATATGGGCACATACTTAGGTGCATATGTGCGTGCATGCATGGCACGGCATGGCATGCATGCATGGCTGTCTGGCTGTCTGTCTGTCTGTCTGTCTGTCTGTCTGTCTGTCTGTCTGTCTGTCTGTGTGTTTGCATGTCTGTAGTCATGTGCCGCATGCACAATCAGCTGGATCGCCAAAGCTCTGTGCATTCTGCCCTCCTGACAGTACCGCAGGAACTCAGACCCTAAACCCTTTACCAGAACCGCCCTAGACTCGAAACTCCCAATTCTTGAGGGTTTCTCAAGATTGAGCGCAGGGTCCACGGTTGGGGGTGGGGATCATGAAGGATCCGATCTCTTGCTTGTGTTTAGTTTAGCGTGGTTGAGTACTGTTCCCGTCCCACCGTAAGGATTTCATGCAACAGGTGTCCTAACACTGAGGCTCCCTTGTGATTTTGTGCTCTTGCTGAGGCCGCGGCTTGGGAACAGGAAGCCAGGGACCAGAGCACAAAGCACGAAGCCCGGCCGCTGTTGTTCTGTTGGTGTTGCTGCTGCTGCTTGTGCCGCGAATTTAATTCTTGCTGTCGCTGTTGTGAAAAATGAAAGCTTCATCAGGCCTGAACTGCAATGCTGCCCCTGTCACCACCGATACTTCATCCTCTCATTTGCAACCAACATCAGCGACACAGCAATCATGAGGACGGGGTTCAGCACAAGGAGAGAGCCATTCTCACCGTCAGTGTCAGCACCAGCCCGCACATGGGTATTACCAGAGTCATTCCACCCCGTTCCAGCACCATCTCTGAAACTTTATATTTGGAAATCCCAAGCCCCAAGCTTCATGGTGCCCATCTTCGTAATGCTGACGCATGAGTACAAGCTTCGATAAGCATCACCATGTAGCTACTGACAACTACTACAATCGCAGCGAGGACTACATGCGAGCACCATGACGAAAACAGTTAAAAAAATGTCGCGGACGACTGCGTTGTCCATAGCTAATAGCAGGACGACGGTGACAACGATGACTCCGACAACAATCGCGATCATCAAAGTACGCAGTCGAAGCTTCAAACGGCATGTGTATGAGATTTCGCACGCCCTAAACCCTAAACCCTAAATCCTAAACCCTAAGCCCTTGAGGGTGTAATTAGACCGCAACAGGCTCAGTGTAAGGGATCCTGTGCTTGAAGCTTCGGGATTCGGTGTAGGAAGTTAAAAAAAGCAGCATCACGGGTGGCTGCATGTCTAGACGCTGTCTCCTAAACTCCTGCTTGGCAATCGTTAACGTTTAACCCAGTTCTACTTGGAGGTTCATGGGTAGTTACAAGTGGGGTTATAAGCCCGCTTAAGTAGGGTTATAAGTATGGTTACCCTACTTATAACCCTACTTATAACTACTCATGAACCTCCACGTAGACCTTGAGCATATCCTTGGCAGCTTTTAGACTGGAGGTGTGTCCAAACCTCAATCCCAAAACTGCACATCTGAGAAAAAAGACAATCGCTGAATCACTGAACCCAAATCCCTACTTCCAAGCGTCGCAGACCCGTAGAGCCCACCACCTTTATAACGTGGAACAGTTTATACTTTCCAGTGCATCGGCCGTGTCATCACGATTTCAGACAGATCCATGTAGACCCTTTGGCACATGAGCAGCGTTCTAAATCCCTGCTGTGGAAGTTTATATACACGTTACCTCCGCATCAGCTGAGACCGAGCGGCAGTACCCTTTGGCTCATCAGAACCTTCATGTACAGAGGGCTTCCGGGTTTTCGAATTATTCCTGTCCGACGTAATAGGGATAGATCTAAATCATGAAAACAGGGGGGTATGGGGCCTTCTTTACCGCTTTGCTAGGAAGGAGCCCTAAGACATACTGTGAGCCGAGAGGCTAAATCCATCAGTTCCCACCATGGGTTTTGTGGTATCGGGTTGTACTGTTGATGATGTAAATCCTGCATTACCTTAAGGACCCTAAACTGTGGGAAATATGGTATATTATGGGTACTGCAGGATTTATATCATCAACCGTGGTCCTCACTTGACAAGTAGTGGACTCTTTGTAGCCATCTGCTCGAGGTGTCTGGAGCTGGAAGGCCGCAACAAGGCTTCGTGGATCTGCTATACCCAGAGGGCCATGACAAAGAGGGTCGTATATATATATATATATCTATGTCTATATATATATATATACATACATATATATATATATATATTTTTTTTTTGGGGGGGGGGGGCTT